>PVJA010000757.1:70174-151403 GCA_004027025.1 Myocastor coypus
TTTTTTTTTTTTTTTTTTTTTTTTTTTTTTTTTTTTTTTTTTTTTTTTTTTTTTTTTTTTTTTTTTTTTTTTTTGTCTTTTTGAGACAGGGTCTCGCTATGCAGTTGAGGCTGGTCCTGCGCTCACTTTTGTAGCCCAGGCTGGTCTCGAACTCACACCAATCCTCCTGCCTCAGCCTCCCAAGTGCTGGGATTACAGGTGTGCGCCACCACGCCCGGCCATATATGTCTTAAGACAAGGACCGACTATGCAGCTTAGGATGGCCTCGAGCATACTTTGTAGCCCAGCTGGTCTCAAACTCACAAAGATCCTCCTGCCTTAGCCTCAGGAGTGCTGGCACTACAGGCACAGGCCACTGTGCCTGGCTTTATTTGTCATTTTAATAAATACACAAAGTTTCTACTGACTGCTGTTTTTACTGCTTTGAGTTGTAATAATTTTATATTGAGAGATTAAATCTAAGTTTCATCCAGGAACTGGGCTACCTAAACTTCTTTGAGCCCTCTAATTTGTTGAAATAAAGTTTAGATTATTGAGACTAGAACAAGTAAATATAAAAAGAAGAAAAAGCCAGGCATGGTGGCACACACCCATCCCAGCACTAAGGAGGCCAGCCTTAACTACAGAGCTTGTCTCAAAATAAAAAATCCCCAGTATTTTCAAGTATCCTTCATTTTATCCCTATTGGTGAGGCCGGAAGTGCTGCCACAGTCACTTCTGTGTGGGGTCCAGAGATTACTTTGCCACTGACAAAACGTGGGGAGGACCCTTTTAGAAATACGGATCCTGCTCTCAGCTGTCTATGATGCAGTGGTGTGTTCACTCTGAGTAAGCATCGGCATCTTCAGTGAGTTCTCTACAGAATACCCATGTGGGGAAAGAAGATGGCTCCATGTCAGTGTTTCATTCTGACTCTTTAGAGAGTCTGTAAGAACTGTCAACTCCTTTTCTAGAGGAAAAATTATACCAGTTTGTGTGCACAGAATTTTCTATACACATCTACCAGTATTGAGTGATTTGTACATTCTCTCAGGTTGAGAAATTGTGTTAATAATTCAGTTTTAGCCAAGACCTAAAAGGATTAATTTTTTAAAATTGAGGCTTAAAAGGGCCTGGGTAGGGATCTCGGGGTACATATGCCTGCAGAGTTACAGGTGAACCTGCAGCACTATTTTTAGCTTCAGAAATGATAGTGAAGTTGCCAGCATGACTCCATAACCTCCTTTTCCCAGGGGAGCCAGGGAGCCCCTGACTCCTGATCTCTGGACAGGCTTCCAACAAGGCATCTGGCACCAGAAGACCAGGCGGAGCTGTGATGCCCAGAGCTGTGGCTGCAAAGTGAGATCAGAGGAGAGCTAAGAGATTCCTTGTTAGGCTGTAGACTGCCTCCTCAGACCTTTCCCAGAAATTATTCTATGTGGGAAATGACAGTCACCTTATGAATGTCACCTCATTCTGTCTTCAAGAGTGTAAACTGACCTTAACTGCGTATGTTCAAGTTTCTGAGCTCTTAATTAAAAACATCTCTGTCTTCCTTTGTCCTGTTTACTCATGAGTTTTCAGTTTCACATATACAAACACACAGTGGAAACTATGAGTGTCGAGAGAGCATTTGGAAGTAGGAGTCGTACATGTGGTAGCAGGAGGGAGCTTAAAAGGATGGAATGTATTTTTTCAGGACCCGTCCGCATTGTAATCTTAGTCTCATGTGGTAAAAATGTAAAGCTAGCTTAGGCCAAGCCTGAGGGTAACTTTGGCAAGTTGTGTGCCAGTTAGCTGTGATTAGTGAAACCAGCACCAAATGGGCGGGGGGAGTGAGCAGTTATCTCTCCAGCACCAGCGTTCCTCTGCATGTGCAGCTGGCCAGAGCCTGGGCTAGAACACATAGGACTTTGTTTCCCTCTGGGGCCGTGTTTTCTCTGGTCACTGTCCCCAAACTCTTTGCATGGGGTGTGGAATGATAACACTGTATAATCAGGAGAAGTCCCCCAAAGATTCTTGGGCCCTAAAATGTGATGAATTAGGTCTGACGTTTTACACTGCACATAGACAAATAGAATTAAATAGGGCTTCTGGAGGTAGGACAGCAGTGAGTAAATGCCTCTCCCAGTATCTTTGATGCATGACTAAAAGCATCTTTCTGGCAGCCTGTACTTTCAGGAGGCAAAACAAAAGCACATAGGCGATCTCCCAGGAGCATAGCTAGCTCAGTGCTTAGCTTCTGAACACTGTGACCCTTGAGAACTTCTCTGCCAGCCATGAGGTGGCCCCACCTAAGCAGCTGTTCCTAAGCCTTGACTGCCCTAGGCAGCCAGCACTGGCACCATGGAGGAGCCTGGCTTGCAGGGCCAACCTCTCATTGCTTTCCTGAGGAAAGCCAAGTTTCACTGAAAGTTCTGACTCTAAATGTGACTGCTCTGGCTGGTCTCTCAGATGGTTTGGAATTCAGCTTGCTTTTCAGAGCTGCCGTTGCTGCAGCTCCTGGCCTGGTACCCGGGAGGTTCTCTGACTTGTGTGTCAACTCCGAGAAGTGGCATCCCTCAGGATGGAAGCACAATACAGAACATGCGCTTGGCCTTTCTTTTTATTTTTGATAAATGTTTCACTCTTATGCTAGAGATTTCATGGGTTGTTTCCTAAAACAGCCTCATTATTTTAAAACAAGTGGTCTCATGTCCATTCAAGAAAATTATGTAGATAGGACAGTTATTATAGATAAGATAAAAAGAGTTGACAATTGAAATGTGAAGTCCAGAGAACAATAAAGTAATAATTATTTAGAAAGAACTACAGGAAGCTTTATAAATTAGGCTGGAAATGAAATGATAAAAAAAGAAAACATACTGAAACATTGGACATTTATTGCAGCGCTTATTCAAGTCAGACACCATGCTGGTCACCGGTAATATAGTCAGCAGCTTCAAAGAAGTGCTTAATTTTATTTGAGCTAAGTTTTAGAAAGAAAAAAAAATTAATTTTCAGTGAGCTCTTCTTAGGCCAATCAAAGCCATACAAAAGGGTTGTGGGTTTAGAGGAAATGGGACAGTCTGATAGTTATGTTCTAAACTCAACTAGAGATCACCTGTTTTAAACCCAGTTTTTAAAACCTGTGGAATACAATCAAGTGATAGCTAAAAATTTCCTTTCATAAGAATATAAATCATGTTAAATGTAATGAAAGAACCCTTGCACAAGGACAACAATCTTAAATGTAGTTCTGAATAAACTTAGTAAAGATACTCAGGAACTGGGTGAAGATAGAAAAATGTGTTAAAAGCTTGCATAAGTGGGCGGTCCCAACCTTTCAAGTTAGTTCTTTAAAAGTTAGTTAACGTGAATTTTGTCACTGACTGCAGTTTCAGGAACTACTGATCATATCAGTAGGCCGCTAACACTGAGGAAATTGGCAGAGTGGGGCATAGGAGGAAGGATGGCTGACTGGTGAAGGTGAGGCATCTGGGAGGAGCTCAGTACTGCTCTAGCTTGGAGTGGGGCCTATGAGTGGCCCAAGTGTGCAGCCCAGGGGTTGCTGTGCAGGGCAGGTGAAAGGGCCCCCTGGAGGTCGGCCAGCCATTTAGTGGGGAGTGGTCAGATGCAGGGAAGCTCCTGCAAAGCACAGTGGGGTCAAGGGCCAGCAGTGCCAAGGTCCTGGTGTTTCAGGTTGCAAGGCAGCTGTGTTTGGGACTAGTTTTGCCTTCTGACTGCCACCTCCTTGAACTTGCAGAAGGCTAGAGGGAGAGTCAGTCTGAGCAGTGATCAGAGTATTTCATAAGGACAAAAGCTGGCTGCAGTAGGATCAAATGCTGCAATTGGGAAGGGCCACCTAGTTTCACACACCTTCATTTTGCAAGAAAGTTGGCGGAGGGTCACAGTTGAATTGACCTTTCCCAAGGACTAGGGCTCATTTATTAAAAACCTGAAATTACAGTCAAGGTCTTCCGGCACCTCTAAGAGCATTTTTCATACTTTTTCACCTTGTTTAACATTTTTTTTCATTGGGTTTTGATTTGAGAAATATGTGAATTTCAAGATCTGTTATAACTATAAATGCTAATCCAATTATTATTTAGGGCCAGGGAGATAGCTCAGTAGAATAAGTGCTTGCCTGGCAAGCACAGGGTGTTGAGTTCAATCCCCAGTACCGCAAAACAAAAACAAGGAAACAAGATAGCCAATTATTATTTAACTGTAAAAATTTAGGGAAAAGATCTAGATTAAATATGAAATTTGTGCTGGCTAAATAGCTCAGCAGATTAAAGTGCCGGCAAGCAGGCACAGGGGCTGAGGGTTCAATCACCTGGCCTGCTGTGCCAGCCCCACACCCAGCGCATGCTGAGATAGCAATTGAGGCTGGACATGGTGGCACATGCCTGTAATCCCAGCTCTTGGTAGCTGTAAACAGGTGGCACTATGAGTTTGATCTAGTATTGAGACCCTGAACACCCTGTAGAGCCTTCCCTAAAATACAAAAAAAAAAAAAAAATTATGAAATTTAAGCAGATTGACAGATTTATCTTTTTTTTTTTTTAATTTTATTTATTTTTTTTTTTCTTGTTTCAGAATCTTTGTTTATTCAATCATTTTTATGGCCGGCTCAGCCCGCCCCGAGGGCAGGGCCGGTGCAGCATGTGGTGCCGGGGATCGAACCGCGGTCCCTGAAGCCGCCCAAGCTTTTCCAAGCAGGCGCTTTAGACCACTGAGCCATCCCGCCAGGCCCTGACAGATTTATCTTTTAAAAGATTTTAAAATAATATAACAATAAGTAATGACATGATCATAATAGCTGTGCTCAATCAACTGATTCTAATGCTGTGTGAACTGGCTGAGCTGAACCAAGTGTAATCTTGTTGTAGGAAATATTCTGCACTTGGCTGTCTGATGCTGATGATAATGGCCACAGTCATCCAATAAAACATTAATTAAAGCATTAATTCAGCATTAAATCCACTCTTTGATCATTATCTTTATCCAGGCATAGTACCTTTGGCAGAGTTACTATTATAAAGAGAGAAGTAACAGTTTGAAACTGCCTTTGTAGGGAAAAAGTGAAAAACAGTTGGTTCTTTGCTTAGTGACCTTATGCTGGAGTGAGGGACTGCTTTTACAAGGAGCACTTACTGTTAAACTAATTTTCCTTCCTAATAAGTTATCCTACTTTTGCACAGGTCCAGGGATGAATCTGCATGGACACAGAGGCAACAAGATATCCTTGCTTGCTGTAATTGGTGGAATCATTGAGGAAGTTGTGGACTTTTGTTTGTTTTCTTGGGACTAGGTCTTCCTATGTAGCCCAGGCTGGCCTCAGATTCACAGCATTCCTCGTACCTCAGCCTCCTGAGTGTTGGGACTACAGGTGTGCATCACCACACCCAGCCCTATACATGTATATTTTCTCAGTGTGTATAAATACATGTATTTACCACCACCACTTCACAGCTTAAAACAGCACACATGGTGTGTGTGTGTGTGTGTGTGTGTGTGTGTGTGTGTGTGTGTGTGTGGTGCTAGGGATAGAACCTGAAGCCTCACACGTCCTCAGCAAGCACTGTATCACTAAGCTGTATCTCAGCTTTCTCTTTTTATTTTTTACCTTTAAGAAGTATTTAGGGCTGGCCAGATATCTCAGCAGATTAAAGTGCCTGCTTATGTAGATGCAGGGACCAGGGGTCGATCCCCTGCGTGCCCTGCCAGCCCCACTCCCAGAGCACGCTGAGACAGTGATTGAGATTGGGCATAGTGGCGTATGCCTGTAATCCCGTGCTTGGGAGGCTGAAAATAGGAGGATCCCTACAAGTCCTGATCTACATAGTGAGACCCTGTAGACCCTGTCCTAATACAAAAATTTTTTTTTTAGATTTTATACACTTATTTTGCCAGTATTTTCCTTTGTATTTGCTTATTTCAAAGCTAGGAAATTTTTTAATGTTCTGTAAGTCAAATAAATCCATAATGCACATTCTGCTAATCTCCCCTTTGGGGTCAGGGAGATAGCTCTCCTGGCAAGCACAGAGTCCTGAGTTCAATCCCCAGTACCACAAAAGAAAAGGAAGGAAGGAAGGAAGGAAGAAAGGAAGGAAGGAAGGAAGGAAGGAAGGAAGGAAGGAAGGAAGGAAAGAAGGAGAAAAGGAAAAGAAAAGAAAAGAAAAGAAAAGAAAAGAAAAGAAAAATCTCCCCTTTTGAATTTATATTTGGAGCTGGATGGTGGTACATACTTAAACTACACTTAGGAGACTGAGGCAGGAGGGTCACCATGAGTCTGAAGCCAGCCTGAAGTAGAGAGACCCTATGTCAGTTTTTTAAAAATATGTTTCAGATCTGATTCTGGACCCCATGAGCAGTTATTTTGGTATGTGACACCCAGTACTGTGCCTTGCAGTATGGTTCACGGGATCTGCTTTGGAGTCATCCAGCTATGGTGCTCAACATGCTGACTGTGGAGTCTGCATCCCTAGGAGTTGGTCCTGGACAGGCATTTCTGCAGAGCCCAAGGGGTGTCCTGGAATTTAACTCTTGCTGGTGCTGTAACCGTTTACAACTTCACAGCTTAAGGCACCACACATTTGGCTCATAGTTCTATGGGAGAGAAGTTGTGGATGGCCCCTTGGGCTGTGCTTTTTCTCAGCCTGGAGTCTGCTCCCTGCTAGGGCTGAGGGCCCCTGTCCCCTTTGGAGTCCAGCAGGCAGCTTCTCCCTGATTGTGACATCCACCTGTCTTTTATAGACCTTGTAGTTATGTTGGGCTCACTGGAGTAGTTCAGGACAGTAAACTGACAGAACTGGGGGTAGTGGTACATACTTACAATCCCAGCACTCTAGAGGCTGAGGCAGGAGGATCCCTTTCAGTTTGAGGCCAGCCTGGGCTACATAATGAGATACTATTGCAAAGGAGCAATGACAACAAAGTGACCTTTATGGGTTCCAGGGACTGGGATGTGGACATTGAGAAAAGCATTCTTCTTTCTGCCACAGTGCCTGAACACCTGCTATAGATCCCGGCTATCTGGGAAATTTTCTCCTCATTTACTCCCTGCTCTTACACTGTAAGTAAACATACTCTAGTCCATCTGAGAAAGCACATACATAGTAGTTTGTAGGCTTAAGTCATTTGAGGACCCTTGTATATTTTCTGATAACCCTATAAAATATCTTTAGGGAAATAAAGAGTTGGTAGTTTTTGATAAGAATTGGTTATCTTTTTAAAAGTATTAGAACAAAATACATATCTTGAATGTGTCTTTAATTCCCCACCACCACTCACTTTATTAAAATTGATTTAAAAATTACAGAAGGGAGCACAGTGAAACAAAATTCAAGCAAAAACATATAATCAATGAGGAAACACTACTGATTTTTTCTTCTGTTCATGCCGTATTTTCCAGGGACATGCAGTGTCCATACTTCTGTGTATTTCCAGTCTTTGCCCTCTTCATATGTAAGGATGCATAAGTATCTTAAAATATTTTAAAACAAAAGTAGAATATATGCATATATCTATATGTGATAGATATATGATATATATAATGGTATACATATGTATATATATATATATATATATATGTTAGTATTTTTTAAGTTGGTATGTTTATACCAATATAAATAGGTAGTTTGGGCTATGTAATTTGGTCTTCTCATAGCAATGTTCTAAAGTATCTTATGTATAGACACACAAAGGTCTGTTTCATTCTTTAGCTTTTGCAGGTTTGCCATTATGTTTTCTTTGCTTTTATTTTTGAGACAGAATGTCATAATGTAGTACAGGCTGCCCTTGAATACTGACCTCAAACTCATGGCAGTGCCTCAGCTGCCCAAGTGCTGGGATTACAGGCTTGTATTATCTTGCCTGGCTCTGTCAGTTTTAAGGGAGTTTGTTCCTTCTCAAACGCTCCACCTCCTGTGGATGGGTTTCAACATAGCAATTTTAGAAGGACAAACATTCTGACATGTCAGTTCTGTCACATCTTATGAAAGGACGGATATGACTTTTTGCTGACTCCAAGTTAACAGCAGAGGGGATCAGGGCTTAAAGACTATGAAAAGTTTTTTTTTTTTTCTTCTTTCAGAACTTTTGTTTGTTTATTAATTTTTATGGTAGGCTCAGCCTGCCCAGAGGGCAGGGCTAGCACAGCATGTGGTGCCGGGGATGGAACCGTGGTCCCTGCAGCCGCCTGCAGGCACTTTAGACCACTGAGCCATCCTGCTGGGCCCAACACTATGAAAAGTTAAAAGTCTCCAAATTATTTAATACAGGTGATATTTCAATACTTTTATTCTGTCTTCCAGGCCTCCAGCTGTGTAACAAAAACTATCAGTTATTTTTACATTATAGAAAAATTAATTTTGTAATTTCCTTATTCATATAGTCCTTCTACAGCTATAAAGCCAAAATTTAAAGTGTTAGTGTAAGTTATAGAACTAGTAAACTGTGAATTATTGTAATGTGCTAGTTACCAGGTAACTGATAACAGTATTTATGTAAAACTTGGGCCAGTGTTGGGAAACATGGTCATTGGGTCGGGCAGGTGCAGGAGCCCTGTGTCCTGCTGTGTTTTGTGTGCAGCTCAAAAGTTCCACCACTTTCTCATTATCCTGTTCATATACCTCTGTCATATGCTATGAATATCACTGGGCATGATGGCACATGCCTATAATCCCAGCACTTAGGGAGGCTAAAGCAGAAGCATCACCGTGAGTTCAAAGCCAGACTGGACTGTACAGCAAGATACTGTCTCAAAAACAAAACAAAATATGCTGTGAACATGAGTCCTCACTGTAAATCACTGAAAATGTGAATAGGGCACCAAAATATGAGGCAGTCCTTTATAATATGTGGCCACCCAAGAACAGTCCAAAATATGTCATGATAATTTTTAAAGATTTTTTTTTTTTTTTTTTTGTCTTTTTGAGACAGGGTCTTGCTATGCAGTTGAGGCTGGCCTTGAGCTCACTTTTGTAGCCCAGACTGGTCTCGAACTCGCACCAATCCTCCTGCCTCAGCCTCCCAAGTGCTGGGATTACAGGCATGCGCCACCACGCCCAGCTCTGTTTTTTAAAGATTTTTATTGAAAATCTTGTGTTAAATACTGTGGAAGACAGCTGTTGGTTTTTCATACATCTATGAAAAACTTTTATCAGATTGAGATAAAGACTATATAATTTTTCTGTAGAGTTTTTCATGAATAGATGTTGGACTTTGTGGAACTTTTTTTCTGCATCTATTGAGATAATCATATGGTGTTTGTCCTTGGCTCCGTTAACATGGTGTATATTATTGACATACATAGGTTGAACTGTCCCTGTATCCTTGGAGTGAATCCTACTTGGTCATGGTGTATAAGCTTCTATAGGATTTGCTGCATTCTGTTTGTCAGTATTTTATTGAGGGGGGCCCAGCGGGATGGCTCAGTGGTCTAAAGCACCTGCTTGGGAGAGCTTGGGGCGACATCAGGGACTACGGTTCGATCCCCAGCACCACACGCTGCACCAGCCCTGCCCTTGGGGCAGGCTGAGCCGGCCAAAGAAATGAGTGAATAAACAAACAAAGGTTCTGAAACAAGAAAAAAAAAAAAAGTATTTTATTGAGGATTTTTCCATTTATGTTCATTAGAGGGATTGGCCTGTTGTTCTCTTTTTTTTGGTTGAAACATTTTCTGGATTTGGTATTAGGGCAATGCTTGCTTCTAGGAGTGAATATAGGTGTGTTGCTCCCCTGTCAGTTTCATTAGAGAGTTTGAGAAGTAGCCGTAATGGGTCTTCTCTAAATTTCTTATATAGTTCAAAAGTAAAGCCATTGAAGTTTGGGATTTTGTTTGTTGGTTTTTAACTACATCTTCAATTTTATTGACTGATATTTGGTAACTTAGGATTTTTATATCTGGTTTTGTTTTGCTTGTTTGTTTTTGTACCAGAAATCAAACTTACAGCTCCAGTGCTGTGCCATGGAGCTATATCCCCAGCCCTGTATATTTTTGTGTTCAGCAGTGTATTGATATGTATCTAGGAAACTGTCCATTTCTTCTGTGTTTTTCATCTTACCATAATACAGGGGTTTTTTTAGGACCTGCCAAATAGCTCAGTAGATTAAAGTGCCTGCAAGCAGGCACAGGGACCAGGAGTTCAATCCCTGGGCCTGCTGTGCTTGCCCCACCCCCGGGGTGTACTGAGACAGCAATTGAGACTGGGTGTGGTGGTGTGCACCTGTAATCCCAACTCTTGGGGGGCTGTAAACAGGCGGATCACTATGAGTCTGATGTAGTAGTGAGACCCTGAACACCCTGTACACCCTTCCCTAAAAATAAAAATAAAAAAAATTTAAAAATACAGGTTTTTGAAGTAGGTATTGATGATCTTCTGAATTCTGAAGGTTCTGTTGTGATTTCATGCTTTTCACTCCTAACTGCATGGATTTGAGTCTTTCCTTTCTTTTTTTAAATAAGATTGGCTAAGAGTTTGTTAATTTTAAAGAACCCACTCTTTGATTCATTAATTCCTTGTGTTGTTTTCTTAGTCTCCATTGCATTAACAAGAACAAGTCAAGCCCAAAGCTCATACAAGCAGAATGATGCTTGTATGAACTGTCAAATAAGGGCTTGACTTTCTCTTATTTTTCTAGAAACTTGAGCTTCAGTATTAGGTTGTTTATTTTAGCTGGCTGTGTGTTTTTCTGATGAGAATTCATTGCTGTAAATTTCCCTCATAAGACTGCTTTCATTGTGTCCAGTAAGTTATAGAATGTTGTGTTGGTATTATTACTTAATGGTCAGAGATCTAATTTCTTCTTCAATTCTATATGTGACCCAGTGGTTGTTTGGGAGGGTGTTATTTAATTTTCATGTGTTTATGAAGTTCCAGTGGTTTCTTTTGCCATTGATTTTAACTTTCACTCACTATGATCCAACAATGTATATGGGGTAATCTCAGTTCTTGTGCATTTACTTAAGCATGTTCTTTGAGTTAGTATTTGCTCTGCTTTGGAGAACATCTCATGTATAGTGGAGAAGAATGTGTACCCTGATGTCTAGGGTGGAACACTGTAGACATCTACTAAGTCCATTTGTTCAAAAATTTAGTTCAGTTCTAATATTTCTTTGCTGATTTTTTTTTTTTTTGTCTAGTTGATCTATTTTTAGCAGTGGACTACTGAAATTCCCCATTATTTTAATGTTTATTTGATTTTTCATGTCTGTTAATATTTGTTTTATAGGGGCTGGGGAGATAGCTCCGAGGCACAAGTGCCTGCTGGGCAAGTGCAAGGTCATGAGTTTGAACCCTGGTCCCACAAAAAAAAAAAAAAAAATTGTTTTATACAGTTGAGTGTGCTGGTGTTTGATGCATATATATTTATGATTGCTATTTTTCCTCTTGGATTGTTCCTGTTGCAAGGATATAGAGACCTTCTTTGTGTCTCCTAATTAGTCTTGGCTTGAAATCCACTTTGTCTGCAAATAAAATAGCCTCCCCTGTTTTTTTTTTTTCTGAGTTCCTGTTGCATAGAGTATTGTTTTCTGTTCTTTGACTTTGTCTATGAATTTCTTTTTGTGTTAATTTTGCTTCTCATATGCAGTATATTGTTGGATCTTGCTTCTTGATCCATTCTGCTAGTCTGTTTTGATTGGTGAACTAAAGCCATTTACATTGATGGTTATAATTGATGTGTATTAACTTATCCTTGTCATGTTATTTTCTAATTGTTGAGTCCCTGTTTTCCTCTCTTGGTTTACTCATTTGCCTTGCCTGATGGATTCCTTCTGTTGGGATTTATGGAATTGTAGTTGCATTGGTCAAGATTTTACTTAGGGGAACAGAACAAATATAATATAAGGAATGGATATTAACACAAAATACACAATATATAAGTAATTATAAGTCCAGACTGAATGCAAAGACTGAAGCTTCTCTGATGAAGTGAAGTCTTGACTCCCTCCTCAGCCCTTTAAAAAGTCTCTTTGTCCTCAGTCATTCTGATGTGGGCCCATTGTGTCCTAGGGTGGAACCAACCATACCCCAGGATGGGCCCTTGATCCCGCTCTAGGGAAGAGCCAGTCATATCCTAGGCAGGCCCTGGTCATGCTTCAGGGAGGAACCAATTGTAACCCAGGCGGGGACTTCCACCAAAAGGGAACCAGGCCGCTGAGTCATCCAGCCAAGTTGACACAATGTATCAACCACTACAGTAGTCCTTGTTATTTCTTTATAAAAATATCCCTCAGAGGGGCTGAGGACATAGCTCCATAGCACAAGTGCCTGCTTGGCAAGTGCAAAGTCGTGAGTTTGAACCCCAGTCCCACCTAAAACAAACAAAACAAAACAAAATTATCCCTCAGAACATTTTGGAGTCCTGGTTTGGAGGTCATGAATTTCCTCAGGTGTGCTTTTTCCTGTGAGGAAGTTTCTTATTTTTCCATCAATTTTGAAAGATAGTTTTCTGGGTACATTAATCTGGGTTCAAAGTTGTTTTCTTTTATTACTTGAAATACTTCATTCCTATTCTCCTGGACTTGAGGGTTTGTGTTGAGGGGTCTGCCTCGTGTTAAATTTTGGGAATCTTGGCTATTATATGCCTTAATGTAGGTTTTTTTTTTGTTTGTTTTTTTTGTGGGACCAGGGTTCGAACTCACGACCTTGCACTTGCCCAGCAGGCACTTGTGCCTTGGAGCTATCTCCCCAGCCCCAATGTAGGTTTTTTTCTTGTTGCTTTTATTTCTGTTTTTGTTTTGTTGTTGTTAATGGCTAATTGGAATTTGTATACCTCATTTACCTGTATGTCACATTCTTTTTCCCAGCCAGGGAAGTTTTTTGCGATTGCTTGTATAAACAGGTTTTTGTTTTGTTTTGTTTTTTAATGTCATTTAAGCTATTTCTGGCTTTTTCATTGAATCCAATCAATATGTTATTCTTTGCATTATCTATCAGTTGTTGGATTGATTTTTCAGGGCCTCTTGCTATTTTAAAGAAATCTTTCTTTTCATAATTGCTAACTTCAGTCCTGTCTTCTATATCTCATATTCTGTCCTCACATTGGCTCATTCTGCTGTGTAGTTTTAGAGAAGTTTTTAATCTCCTGGACATCTGTTTGAATCTGTTTCATGGATTCCATTTCTTTCCTTGACCTTTGGTGAACTGGCTGGCTGGAGTTGCATCTCACTTAAGCACCTTATCATTTTGTATTTTTTGTTTTTAGTTAACTTCTGGGTTGATGCTTATATACTTTGGCAGTAGCTTTGTTGCTAGTATTTAGCACCTGTAGAAAATGACTACTTCTCTAAAGTATCTTCTAGGTATAACTGGCTTTTGGAATTTGAGACTGTTGTAAAATCCTACATACTACATGAGAAGTTTCTGCCTATTTGGCCCTGGTGCTTTGGCACTGGCCTGTAGTATTGCTTATACCCCTTAGGCAATCTCAGTTTTTGCACACAAGGAAGAACAACTAATTAGAGAAATTATGTTACTTTGGCTAAAGTAGTACAGTCAGCAATAATAATAACATCAAATATAGACTAGAAAATAATCAACTGTGGTAACTATTAATTTGCCTCCTTTAACCATATAAATTATTTGGTTACATAACAAAATCTAAAACAAACTGGAAAATTGTATGCAGTAAATATACTCTCAATATGGCTATTTTACCCTTAAAATAATTTTCTTTTTGTTTTGGTACTAATAATTTTAATATTTGCAACTTCTCCTTGTTTAGGGGTCATAGATTAACTCATACCAGCTCAGTAACTTCTCCCTGGGTTTAATACAGTTGGAGTTGGCACTAACCCCAGGAGTCTCAGTGTAAAGAGACCTTGTGCTTAAGTGTCCCTTCCTAGCCTCTCCCATAGCTGGGACTGCAGTCAGGTGTCACCACACCCAGCCTTTCTGTTACACAGTTCTCCTGTTGACCCTCCACAACCACCTTGTTCCCTTGGCACAGATCCCGTACTACCGTTCCCACCTGTATTACCACCAGCCCTGGAGATGACCGTGCCGCCATCTTGGGTATGTTGCTTCTGTAAAAAAGGAAATTTAAAAGAGATTAGGACAAACACAGAGAAGTAGCAGAAGAGAAAGGGATTCAAACCAAGGCTGGAGGACAAAGATCATACAGACCTTGGGAAACTGGCTAAGATGACAGGAGGGAAAGAAGAAAGACAAGAACAGACCATAACAACACAGAATTGGAAATAGTGTTCACAGTAATATAAAAATAAGAACAAACAAAAAACAAAAGGAAAAAAGTCCAGTTCAGGGCATGTCTATGAGTCACTGTTAGACAGAGGGGGCAGACAGAGCCTGGGTCTGTGCTGACTGATCCCATCAGGCAGGCAAGCTATAGCTTGGTGGTGGGAGAATGGATAAACTCAGCAGCCTGTGCCTCCAGTGCCACTGAAGTTCAGGCTGATTTCTGGCTGAGGCTGGAACCCGGTCTGTTCATCCTCTAGCACCCTGTGTGCCTCCCACCAGCTTGAATTTAGCTCCTGGGCCTCCTGCCCACTGAACTTGGTAGCCTCCCCCTGACGGTGGTAGCAGCTAAATGGAGCTGCCCTCACTGGTTCTGAGTGCCAAGCTCAGTTGGCCCCTCTCCAAGATGCCTAACAACATCAGAACCCCGGAAACTCACTGTCCACTGCAGCCTGCTTTGACCACTGCTCCATTCCACTGGTGCATCTCTCCGGAGGCATCTGGGGATACTAGTGGTCACTGTGTGTGTCCCACACACTCTGGGCTCAGAGCGAGTGCCCTGCCTGTCACCTTGTTCTTCGTTGAAGTCTCTGCTTTACCCATGAGCTTCAGTTCTTGCCTCCAACCCTTCAAGGGTCCCAGAGATCCACCTGTCTCCTCCTCCTCTTCCTCATAGAGCCATATTCCAGTGTTGTTATGCTCCTCTTGGAGAGGTTGTTTCTCTGCTGCTCACCACTCTGCCATCCTCTGGGCAGTCTTCTTACCAGCATGGTCACAGTGGCAGTTCGCATGCCTGAGAGCCAGAAGCAAGGAGATACCCAGAGAGTAGCTAAAGCCTCAAAACAAGAGGCACCGATGATGCAGAGACACTGGTGCAAGTGAATACTCAGAGGCTGAGCACTCTTAAGTCCTGGATTTGTAGCTGCAAGCAGCTTGTCTTCAAGAAGCAGCTGGCTGTGGAGGCATATACCTGTTATCGTAGCACCCAGGAGGCTGAGGCAGGAGGATTGCCGTGAGTTTGAAGCCAGCTTGAGCTGCAGAGCAAGACCCTGCCACATAGGGGGAGAGGGCACAACAACAAAAAGAGGCATTACTCCTGAGTAAAGAGAAAAGTGGTGTTTTTTGTTTTTTTTTTTTTTTTTCTGGTGAGTACATTATCGTTACTTCTTAACTAAAACAAGTAATGCACTGAAAATGTGGCACTCCCCAGCAATTCTTACTAGAGATTTTTGTTTTAAAGTTTCTTGGCACTTGTGGAGTGTTCTAAAGGCATTTTCTTGAAGATTTGCTTTACATGTTATTTATCAAACAAAATAACCTGTAAGCTTTCTTGGCCTGAAAAAGAACATATCTGAAAAATAATAATCATATTTTGTGGTAAAATATTGAAAACTTTCTTGCCAAAATCAGAAATGAGGCACTCACTGTAGCCACTTCTTACCACATTGTGTACTTCTCCACTGCAATAAAGCAAGAAAAAGTAGCAGAACTCAGTGTGAACAGCAGGTTGCCTCAGTGGAGCAGTCAGGTGGGGCAGGCCTGCCTCTGCCTGCTAGCGATAGGCTTTCATCCCAGTTCTGCTGTGGAAATTTCCCTGAGGGAGCACAGGAGGCTCCAGATGCCTCTGGTGAATGACTTTAAAGCTGGTTCTTGAGGAGAAGAGTTCAGGTTTTAAGTAGCAAATAGGGAAACTGTTGTGGAGATGCTGTCCAGCATGGTCACAGTTACATTTTAGGTAGAACACTAGCCAGGCACTCTGGGCTGTGGGGGCTGAGGAGGCTGTATTCAGAAGTTGAGCCTGGAGTTGTCATGGTCTCAGAAGAGATAGTGTTGAGTTACAGAGCTGACACCAAGGAAGAAAACAGGACAGGGCCATTCAGTGGTGCCAGGGCACCTGGGAGACAAGCATGTTGGAAGCCAGCTAGTGGGGCCACAGAGGAGAGGAGATGCTAGGCTTCCTGCACTCTGGTGGGGGGCTGGGGTCTGGCAGTACTGGGAACCGAAGGTGGGGCTTCAACACTGAGCTATATGCTTTAGCACTGAGTTGCCCAGGTTGGTCCTCAACTTTGATCTTTCTACCTCACTCTCCAAGCAGGTGGGATCACAACCGTGAGCCACCACATTCAGCTGAGTTCTGCATGCATTTGTGATCGTTTTTATTTTTCTTTATTCCTCATTCTTTCTCTTCCTTTTCTCCCTTTCCCTTGCCTCCTCTTGACTTCATTAAGTAACCATGCCATAGAACTGATTCTTTTCTCTTGAGTAAGACTAATGATCCAGTGTTTGACACACTTCACTCGAATTACCATGATAATTATGTGAGGTGGCTACCTGGTGGTGATAATTACTGGTGCTTTGAGGCACCTGGATGACCTCACTATGTGCAGTGATTCACAAGGAGCAGCGGCTGACCAGTCATTGTAGGGCAGTGCCCACTGCTCTTGGTGTACTAGCAGCAGAGAAGAGAAGCATATGTTCAGGGACAGCCTGGGCACATCAGCACATGGAGAGCCCCTGGCTCTAAGGAGAGCAGAGAGGAGCTGAGTGAATGTCTGCGTGAGTTTCAGGAAGGGACAGGAATACAAGACCAGTGCTTGGTCTTCCCCCTTGATGTATCATCAGCTCACACTGCTGTAGCAAGTAGTGTAGGTGGCATGGTTTGAACCCAGAAGTGCATCACACTGTAGAGACCAGGAGCCCAGGAGCAAGGTGTGCCAGGGTCAGTTTGGAGGGCACCGGGAATGAGGAGAGATCCCTCTTGTACCTCCTTCCTGTCTTCTGTCCCTCCTCTCCTCTTCTCTCTTCCTCCTTTTTCTCCTCCACCTCTGTAGGATTAGTATCCCAGCTTGCTTGCTTCCTCCCCTGATGATTTGGCTATACAGATTGAACCTCAGGCTTTGTGCATGCTAAGAAAGTGCTCCCCCACTGAATTGCGTCCCAGCCCTTGTCTGTCTGATTAGTTTTAGAGAGGATCTCCCTAAATTGCCCAGTTGGCACTGGACTTGCCATCCTTCTGTGTGGCCAGGTGCCCCATGTCACATAGCCGTCCTTTAATCTTAATTACCTCCTAACCGTTCTGTCTGCAGATACTGTCACAGCGGAGGTCAGGGCTTCCAACAACTGAGGTGTGAGACTCAGCCCGAGGCACTCAGTGAACCCTCTTCAGAGTAAGGTCATGGAGTTCCCTGTGGTCAGCAGCAGCATGTGATCCAGGGGCTGCTTCCGCTGACGCCAAGGTGGCTGCTGCACAGGGTGGTGTGTCTTTTCTCAGCCTCAAGCTTGTGCCCTAGGTGCATGGACTTGACATCAGTGACTGTGTCATGGTTTTTTGTCCAGTCTGAAGTGTCCATTATGGCCTGGGGTACTTTAGCCAACCAGGCTAGTAGCTGTGGGTATTCCTGAGTGGGCTGAAATCTGCTTTGGTCTTATTGTTGTTTTCCTTTCATTTTATGTCTTTGTTCTTTTCTCCTGTTTTTTTCTTTTTCTCTTGTTCTGAGTTGAGCCCTAAAATTCCACCTTGTCTCTTCCGCCAGCTTGCAGTGCAGTGCCTCCTGGGCTCCTGTTCCCTGCTGTGGGGGCAGCCCCACATACTTCTGTCGTGCCCGTGCCGCCCGGCTCCTGATGGTGCTCCACTGCATTTATCTGTCCCCTGGTCTTTCTGCCATTGTTACACATTTTCCATCTACATTGCAACAGACTCTCCAATACATTGTGGTTAGTTTTCTTCAAAAAATTAGTTAATTTAAAGTACAGTTTTTTAAACTGAGGTTATTGATATGTTTCTACATATAATATACATAGCTGCAGTTCTCTGTGTAGACTTAGATTCCCAAAAGGGCTTTAACAGTTTTGGCCCTAAGGTTTTCTGGTGATGAACTTTTTTGTTGTTTTGTTTTGCTTTTTACTTTTATATATTCACAAAAGCACTCTGCTTTGGTTTTTAAAAGAATTCTTAGTTGAAGCCCGGTGTGCTGGCACATGCCTATAATCCCAGCAGAGGGAGGAGTGTGGGCCAAGTTTGAGGCCAGCCTGCACTGCACACTGAGACTTTGTGTCACACAAGGTGGTAAGCCCCTGGGGGAACGCTTTCACTCCCTGTGAGTGCCTGTCTCCGAGCTGGAGCACTCTTCTGCTCTCCTGTGTCTGCCTTCACAGGGCTGACCTACCAGGACCACCAAGACCCTTCCTTCTTGTTCTTTGTTCCTACTCCCAGGAGTCTGTGGCCCTGCCTGGAAACTTGCTCCAAGTGGCTATGAGGCACCCTTGTCCGTCACCTCTCAGAGAACAGGGTCCTCATCTGTCTTTTGTCCAGTTAGAAATGGGTTTTCTGTGGAGCATTTTTGTCTGCTTTGATGGCTCCATTTGTAAGATAAATCCCATCCCTGTGGCTCCATCCCACTTGGACAGAGCCTAAAGACTACCAGAGCTGAGCTGTGGTGCTAGCTACTCACTTTCTTTGTACAGAAATTCCTGAAAGGGGGGGGGGTTTGGAAGCCAGGAGCTCCCTTTGGGCCTGTCCCCTGGAAAGACAGCAGCCTCTTTCCCTTCCAACACCAGGCCCATTACATGGACAAGGGCCCAGGTGTTGGGCTTGAACTTGCCCAAGATGGAACACACTGGGTCTTGCTGCCTTTCTCTGTAAAACTGAATTCTCTCTACATATTTTACTTATTATAGTTACAAAACAGTGCTTAAAGTTTAATTTTTCTTTCACAAAAAGATTTTATTTTGAATTTTAGCTTTAAATCTTTTGGCCATCAACTATACTACATATATAATATATTTGATTTCCTAAGTTGGGAGGATTTTATGTTTTATGACATTCCTTGACTCAAATACATTATAAAGGAAATAAACCATACAGGCAATAACTTCTTAATTTATGTGTTGGGATATTTATATGAAAACTTCACTGAGAATGTCTTCAGACCATATGGAATAGGCCAGTAGGGAGATGTGAAATTCTCACTACATTGGGCTTGCTATTTGAGGTTAAGTATTAACTGAAAGTGACTGGTAATTCCTGCCTCAGCACAAGGCATGCTAAAACATCAAAGGGCAGAGTATTTTTTTCTTCGAAATCTCAGAGGTGCACAGTATTTCACAGGCTAGGAACACAGCTCAGTGCTCTGCTGCTTATCTCCCCTGCCTGGGGCCAGGGTTTGAGGTCCCCAGGAGTGGGGAGTAGGATGTTATTATTCCAGTTTTCCCAGAATATTTCAATGTTTGAACTTACATGTTGGTCATGCCTAATTTCCTCTCCCACCTATGCTGGTATTTCAAAATCACAGTTCTCCAGAAATTAATCTTTAAAATATATAGTACCAGCAGAAGAAATTATTATAAACAATATGATTATCAAACCATACACACCAGAGAAATAAGACTAAAACCACTTGCTTAAGTTATAGTCAACATTTTATGCTCAGTAAATTGAGATACTAAAACTTGTGAACTGTATTGCAAATAAAACCCAGATGGAGTTGATATTTTCTGCTTTGAAGTGTTTTTAGTCAGTGGATAGCTAGAAAGCTTCTTAGGAAAAAAGGGTAAGTTAATAAAGAAATATTGTTTCTCATGGTTCTTGTCTGGGTATGATAGTAGTCTGTGTAATTATATAGATTATATAATTTCATAGAGGTTCTCGGCCTATTGCATATGCCGGCCAGACAGTTCTGTGTACAAAGGCTGCACTGGTCAACAGGATTCACCAGATCCCTTCCTAGTAAATACCTACAGTTGTAAGAAGGGTTGAACTTGCTCACAGAATTGGCTTAAAATCAGCCACAAACAGAAAATACCTCATGATAGTCCGAGGACTATGTTAACAAATGCAAACAGCATCCTTGGAAAGGCAGTGGTCATTGGACTGTTTTGTTGGAGACTAGGCTTGTTGCACATTTAGTGGCGTTGACTTACCTCCAGAGTAAATACTGTCCTAATGAGAGAGTGGAGGACTGCCCATTGAATTTCAAAAGAAAACATTTTGAGCCATGCAAATTGCTTCAGAACATTTCAGTCATTTGCCCAATCCACAAGGAAATCCTGTAACTATACA
The DNA here is from genome assembly GCA_004027025.1 of Myocastor coypus. Classification (NCBI taxonomy): domain Eukaryota; kingdom Metazoa; phylum Chordata; class Mammalia; order Rodentia; family Myocastoridae; genus Myocastor; species Myocastor coypus. The sequence goes on from PVJA010000757.1 coordinate 90,401, forward strand.
TTACTAGTTCTCTGTTAGGGGTTCCGGATGTTTTTGCTTGTTTAAGAACCGATTTTTCTCACATGCAGAAGAAGCAAAATTCATTGTAGAAACAACATGAATGACCATGGCCAGGTAGGTGGGTTTTGTCTTAGTACTTAGATTTTTCCACTTTGTTCCATTCAGGAAGTTAAAAAGTACTATAAATTGAGTACAGGTTTGGTATCCTTTATCCAAAAATACAACCAAAACTTTGCCAGATTTTGGATTTTTTTTTTTAACTTGGAATATTTGCTATCTTGAGATAGCTTAGGAATGGGACCCAGACCTAAAGATTTATTTACGCATTCTATGCACTTTCAGTGAAGGTACTTGCTGTGGTACCTTCTATAGAGACCCTCTGTAGGAGGGTCTGCTTGTGTGGGTTAGGTGTGCTTTGAACTGACTGTACCCCAGGCTAGCCTGAGTCCCCATGTCAGCTTCCCAAATTCAGGGGTTCCAGTGCTTGAAGGTGCTGGGTTATTTACTTATTTATTTATCTTCTTAAGATAGGGTCTCACTGTGCAGTTCAGGATGGCCTTTGTAGCTCAGGCTTTTGAAGATACAGTTATACAGTAATTTTGGTGTGCCTGCCTTTTGACTGCACCTTGTCACATGAGATCAAGGATGGAATTGTCCGTGTGTATCAGGTTAGCACTCAGAAGGTTTCGAATTTTGGAGCAACGTATGCAAATATTTCATAATCCAGCAAACTTTGACATCTAGTACACTTGGGGTGTTTCAGCTAAGAAGTGCTCACCCAATACTGTTGATAGTAAAATATCTAAAGTTAGCAAGTCAGTATTTTACATTGACTTTGTTCATACTAATTCATCTTAGATGGTTGTGTATGCAATACATGTATATACATATCTGTGCCTCTGTGTACATTTCTGTATTACAAAAACACTAGTTTTAGGACTGTCAGAATTTCTACAGTGAAACAATATTGAACAAATTTGGGAATCATTTTGGAGGGTAATTAAAATCCCTCATTACCCCCATTTGGAGGACACACCTTTGTCTCTGGTCTGCTGACAGCCATAGGGTATCTGTGCTTGGTGAATTGGCCAGTGCTTTTGCTGTTAGCTTCTCTGAGACTTGGTTTGATGGAGTCTGCAGGGCCTGGTCCTCACAGTTACTGTAGGCTTCTGTATTTTGATGAAGTCACTGTCAGATGGCAAATTAGCTGTATGAGGTGTTAGTAAGAAATAACTTCTCTTGGGTTGGGGAGATAGCTCTGCAATCTAAGCACCTGCCTGGCAAGCGCAAGGACCAGGGTTCAATCTCTGACACCACATGCCATGCCAACTACAGAATACAGGGTGTGCTGAGATGATCACCAAGACCAGGTTTGGCAGAGCATGCCTGCAATTCCAGCACTGTGAAGGCTGAGACAGGATCACTACAAGTCTGAGCTGTGTAGCAGGACCCTGTACCAAATAAATAAAAGGTTAAAAATAAATGCATAAATAAATTATCTTAAAACACTGATGGCTGAGGTCCAGGAAGACATGTAAATATGATTTCAGGATGTGTGTATGCACACAACTGTTATAATCACTGTAAAGAAATTAAATTCTGTTTTTAAAAAGCCATAGTAAAATGAAAATTACAGTGGTCAAGCACTGTCCTAGGCAATGGTAATGGAACGATCAATATCTTCCACCTGGGCACTGTATTCAGTGCGTGTGGCAAGGCAACAACAGAAGTCGTCAAGGTAGGCTAATGATTGCAGCTGGGACCCAGGTGCTCCTGCAGGGGTTTCCTTCCATATCCGCCCTGCTTGACTTGAAGCTTCTGCAGTGTATCAGTTTATAACCCATGCTCTACCACTGAGCTGCTCACTCAGCCCCACAGTACACAGTTGTACCCTCTTGCTTTCCCTTCCTCTTGCATATTTTCTAACTCATTCACAGTTGTTTGCAGTTTCAAAAGTGTCAATTGTAAGCTGAGCACATACCAGCACTTCAGGCAACTGAGGCAAGAAGGTTGTAAGTTCAGTTCCTACTGGACACCTTAGTGAGACCCTAAAGAACTGGAATATATCTCAGTACAAAGACCCTGGATACAGTGCTTAGAAGAGGCTAAATAAATAAATAAATAAAGCAAGCAAGCAAGCAAGCAGATAGCTGAGCGGCATAAGCACCTGCCTGGCAAGCACAAGGTCCTGAGTTTGATCCCCATACCAAACAAATAAGTAAATAAGGGTTAGAATTTGGGTGGCCATGGTAGGTAGAAGTCTATAGTAGTCAGATGCAATAGACACCGATAAAATATAAGGTTTTGAGTAAACGTTTTATGTGTCAGACACAAAATAGGATTCACCTGGGCTAGGTGAGCAGAGAAACAGCACTGTGGCAGGGAAGCAGAATAGCAAGCTGAAGCCTCTGAAGAATTGGGAGGAGAACCAGACTGAGAGCTGGACCCCAAGGACTGGGGAAAATTCAGAGGCTGAACACAAATACAGGGACCTGGGCATGTGTCACAAACATACAGTGATAAAACTTAACCCTAAAATGTATGCATCAAGAATGACTTCGGTGCAGAGTTCACAGATACGATACCTCAGGCATGGAGATCTCTATCCACAGTTCTTGCCTGAGCTGGAGTTGAGAGACCGAAGAGTGGCAAGAGTCTGTGGGGATGCCTTGGATGACACTAGGAATAAGTCCCACGTTCCTGACTTTATATTTGGGGCTACTGAGGTCTTTATCACTGTGTTGCTGTGAGTTTCTAAGCAAGCCATTTTACCTCTGAAACTTAATTTTATCATCTGTAAATTAATGAAGATATATACTCTTGAGGATTCCCTATAGTTCTTTAATTCCTGAATTCTACATGGAAGCCAATACTTGGTCTCTCCTCCTTCTAGTCCTAAGTATTTGAACCCAGGGCCTGACACCAGAGATTTACAACTGAACTATATATCCCCATTCTTGCTTTGGTTTTTAAGATAGTATAAAAGTTGCCTAAGCTGACCTCAAATTTTAACCTTCCTACCTCTGCCCCTTGAATAGCTGAGATTACAGGCATGTAGCACCATGTCCAGCTTTAATTTTCCTTGTCCCTTTGGCCAGAGAAATTGCTTGTTTTTCTTGGATATAAAAGGACCACGCTTGGGTTTACCTATAAGTGCTTTAACATTGAAGCCCTCCATATGCAGATGAGATTATACAGTTTAAGCATTATAAGGATGTTTCTAAGTGAGATAGTGATCTTTCCAGAACTACATGATCTTGACTTTTTCCATAGTACCTAAATTGAGAGAAATTTTTAAAAAGAAAGGAGTAACTTGTAAATTATTTTAAGGGCCAGCCAGATAGCTCGGTGGATTCAAGTGCATGCTTGGGCAGAGTGCAGCAGCAGGGGGTTCAGTCCCTAACCTGCCATGCCGGGCCATACCCTGGGGCTTGCTGAGGCAGCAGTTGAGCCTGGGCGTGGTGGTGCATACCTGTGATCCCAGCGCTTGGGAGGCTGAAAACAGGAGGATCGCTCCAAGTCCAGTCTGTATAGTGAGGCCTTATAGACCCTGTACCAAATAGATTTTTTAAAAATGAATTAAAACTAAAAGTCTTTAAATCATTTTAATACTAGGAATCTTTGAAAATATATCTGTCCAGAGCCAGGCTTACTGGCATATTCCTATAATCCCAGTATGCAGGAATCTGAGGTAGGAAGGAGGATCCCTTCAAGTTCAAGACCTGCCTGGGCTACAAAGTGAGCTTCAGGCCAGCCTAAACTACATAGCAAGATCCTGTCTCAAAAAGACAAAACAATTGGGGGCCTGATTTCTTAAATTCTGTGTGTTCTAGATGTTGGTGGGATTGTCAGCTATAATTATTTGTCAGTTTATAGGTTTTCTTTTTATTCTGTTGGAGACTAGCTTTAAAGTGCAGAAACTTTTACAAAGATGAGACTCTGGTAATTGGTTCTTTGAACTACTTCCTGTGCAATTTGATTTTTATTCATGAACTCCCTACCTACCCCTATGTCTTTAAAATTTCTGCCTACATTTTCCCTTAGAAGATTTAGTGTTTCTGTTTTAATATTTAAATCTTTGATCCATTTGACTGTAGCTTTATACATGGTGGTGAGCGTGGGTCTAGCTTTAGCCTTCAGCATGTGGAAAGCCAGTTTTTCCAGCACCATTTATTAAATAGGCTATCTTCCAGTGAGCATGTCTGGCCCCTTTATCAAAGATAAGGTGGCTGAGTGTGTTTGTAGTTGTGTCTGTATCTTCTAATCTGTTCCATTGATCCTCAGGTCTGTCTCTGTTTCCAGTGCCATGCTGATTTTAAACACAATAGCTTTATAGTATAATTTTAGGTCAGGGATTGTGATATCTCCTGCCTTTCCTTTGTTTCCCAGGATTGCTTTTGATATTCTTCGTCTCTTCTGGTTGCAGGATTTGAGGAAAGTTTTATCTAGCACCATGAGGTATACTAATGGTATTTGAATTGGGATTACATTGAATCTGTATAACAATTTTGGGAGGATGGCCATTTTCACAATGTTGATTCTTCCTATCCAGGAGCATGGAATATTCTTCCATTTTCCCAAATTCTCTTTAGTCATTTTTCTCAGAGTACTATAATTTTCACTGTATAAGTCTTTAAAAATAAAAAGAGTAAGAAAGAGAGACTGTGCAAATAGTTCAGCAGTCTAAGTGCCTACCTGGCAAGTGCAAATGACCTGGTTTTGATCCCTGGTACCACATGCCGTGCCAAGCCCTGAACCCTGGGTGTGGCATGCCAGCCACCAAAACTGAACATGATGACACATGCCTGTAATCCCGACACTGGGGAGGCTAGGACTGGAAGATCACTACAAGTCTGAGCTGTGTAGTGAGACACTATACCAAAAAAAGAAGGAAGGAAAGGGACGGGAAAAGGAGGGAGGGGATGGGAGAGGGAGAAAGAGAGGCAGAGCCCAGCGTGGTGGCGCACGCCTGTAATCCCAGCACTTGGGAGGCTGAGGCAGGAGGATTGGTGAGTGTTCAAGACCAGCCTGGGCTACAAAACTGAGCTCAAGGCTAGCCTGAACTGTACAGTGAGACCCTGTCTCAAAAAGACAAAAAAAAATAAAAAAAAGAGGCAGACAGGCAGGCAGTGCCAGCACATCTGTCTGATGAGCTTTCTAGATTGTTTTCTCAGTGGGGAGCCGGTCTTAGGATCATTCTCATCTGAAATAGAATAGCTATGGGCTTGGAGGTAGTCCTTCACTTACCAGTGGTATGTAGGGCCTTGGGCAGGTCATTTTACAAATGTCGCACTTTACCTGTAACCTGAGAGAAGACCCATGCCAAGGTGCTTAGTCAATGTGCCCTGGGTCCCAGTGTTCCAAGAGTGCTGCCCTTGTAGTGACTACCTACCATCATCATTCTCCCCTTCATCACGCCAGTGAGCAAGCTGAGACAGAGGTCCTGTGCCTGTGCGGCCCAGCTCTGGTGTGGGACAGAGCCCAGCCTTAGTCTGCCCTGGCACAGGCAGTGGAGGGAGCCACCATGCTGCATGTCTGCCTATGTTCATCTGTACACGAGGGCTTGGGTTTTGTGACAATAAAAATGTATAGCTAGTTTTTAAATACTGTATAGTATATTTAAAATGACTTAGAATTTTTAGATTGTATTTATAATATTGCAACACTTTGGCTATAATTTTTGAATTTTCATGATTAGTGTGTCATATATTTAGAGTGGAAATATTTGATTGAACTTATACCACACTGAAGTCCAGAGAGTTGCCTTATAATTCTTTATTTTTGTGTGAAATTGCACCCTTACATTGAGCTGCACGCCTAGTTTTTATTTTATTTTTAATTTTTTTTAATTTTTTTTATTTTTTTAGGCAGAGCCTCTAAAACTCTTTCCTTTCACCATCCTTGGCCTGAATTTGTGATCTTTCTGCCTTAGCATCCTGAGTGCTAATTGTAAGGGCAGGCTTAGAAGGTAGTACAGTAGTATAGCACTTGCCTAGCATGGATGAGACCCAGGATTCTGCTCTCTGTATGTTAAAAGTAATTTTGTGATAAGTATATATACACATCGCTTGTCTTCTATAACTGTGTTGGGGATTTTAAGAAATGGAGTTTAAATTTTTGTTCTGGGTTAACATCAAAAACAAAGAATGCTCTTCTATATCACTTGAAAATATTTTTTCCATAAATGACAATATTTATGTGATTAATCTTAAGCTGATAGAGTACATGCATAATTTCTTCTTGCATTTATAGCCACAGCTACTGGTTTTTACTCTTGTCACTAAAGTTAACTCTGCCTCTCCCATATTATTTTAAAGCACAGTATTTAAAACAAGTTGCACTAGGAATCATGAAATCTAGATTCTCTTTTAGTGTAAGAGTTTGAGGTAAAAATTGATGTATTTGCACCTTATTTTCCTCATCTGTAGGTAAAAAGATTCTTTTATAATTCTCACTTAAACATCTTTGAGACTGGGACACAGAGATAAGAAACCAGAACTGTGGGGGTGGTTGTGGAATGCAGGCTGGCCGCCACACGCCTGGTAAGGCCTTGCTGTAAAGGAGTGATAGGTAGGTGGACGCAACTCCATTGCTAGCCACATGGTGTTGGCCCTACTGCCCTGCCCACATTGACACCGACAGGCTGGACAGAGTACATGAACAAAAGAGGGAGCACCAACCCAGAGCACCAGGATGGAATGAACTCTGGGGAAGACAGCCCCACTGTGGGGATGCAGGGTGGCCAGGGTGGGGGTGTGCCACAGGGTCACAGAAACTTCTGCCCCATAGCTCAATTTCTGTTCTGCCTAAGAAAAGTGAGCTTCATAGCAGCTGGTGATGCATGGATGACTGGTGGCAGTGACCCTGTGCTATTTATGTTATTTTTCTTGTAACTCAAAAGATGTTAATGTATGAGTTTTTTATAAACTGAAACCTCAGTGTTCAGTTCAGTTTTCATTGCAGTGTCGGCACTTGGGTGTTGGACTGCAGTGTGGGCACTTGTCTATAAAAGGTTTGCTGTTACTGGGTGAGACAGACACACTGGGGAGGAGAATTCCAAGAGACCTCTTGACCGGCAGAGGTCAGGAATGGGCAGAGATGAGTCCCGCAGCACAGCTGGGACATCCAGTGTGGTTGACCCAGGCTCCTTGCCACACCTGGCAGTCTGTAGAGCTCCACCCCATAGAAGCAGCACTAGAATCCTTGGTCCTCTGCTCCTTGAGAGCCCTCGCCGTGCACTCCTCTGCGCTGTACTGCCTGTACACACCGCTGGTGCCCTTCGATCTGATTCAACAGGACACCAGCCCAGCACAGAGGTACTCAGAAGCTCCAGCTACAAGGGTGGAGAAGAGCATCCCCATGCCTGAGAAGCCTGCAGCTGCCTTCTCTGCATATACCTGACTGTGCCTCATACCAGCTTACTACCCACATGCTCGGTCGGCTCACTTCCGTGGCCTGGCAGGGCAGTGCAAGCTTTGGCTCCTCTCATGGGGAGCACAGTGGGTGAGGCCTTGGAGCACCTACTATGAGCACCTGGAAATGGCTGCACAGGAAATTCAGCTAACAGTAATGTCCTTTGAGTTCACAAAGGCCAGCCTGGCACAGTAAAGCCAAATTCTTCAGTGAATTTACGTCAAGGAAGTAATAGAACAAATACAATAGCCAAGTGATTGGGGATATTTATGAAAATGTCATTGATTGATTGTGCAGTTCAGGCTGACCTTGAGCTCACTTTGTAGCGCAGCCTGGTCTGGAACTCACAACAATCTTCCTGCCTCAGCCTCCTGAGTGCTGGGATGACAGATGTGCACCACCACACCCAGCAGCCCTCTGTGTTTTAACAAGGATCAATTTTAAATGTCCAGCAGTATAGAATTCATTAAATAGATTGTAGTACAGTTATGTCTAAATAATACAGGTCTGCTTTTGACAAGGAAAAATGTTCATAGCACTGTTAAAGGTAAGAAGTATGACCATGTGTTTGTGGGATCACATGTGCATACACATACTTAAAAAGGCGCACAGAAAATATCAGTCCTAAAGGAACATATGTATACTAAATTGTAAATAAATTAGGGTTATCTGACTGGTATTAGTCAAAGTTCTATTAGCTAAAAATTTTAAATGTTGACAGACCACTATCTGGTATAATATATTTTAATTAGAGTTATTGCTTTTGTAACACCTGTTATCTCTTAGAGCAGATCATAGTTTGGTGACTTAACTCAGGTGTTTGTGTTGACACAGAGGTGACATAATACTGGTTCTAGTGTTGGGAAGTTAAAATTCAATTGGCTTGAGACACTTTTTTCCTTTTAGATACAAACATTTAAGTTGGGTGGGAACTAGAATAACTGATCACATGGAAAATGTAGCTGGATGGGAATGGAGACATCTGAGCAATCCATTAAAAGTTAGAGAAGAGTATGCCCAAAGCCCTAACGACACAGGTAATAGAGGGCAGACTGGAGAGCAGTAGGAGAACTTCATTTATCCCCCAAATGTTTCCCACAAAACCGCCGTGCACCAGGTACCTGTCATGCACACTGCCTTGTAGCCAAGGTGAATGCAGGGCCAAGAAGAACAAAAGCGAGTGAGTGTGAAATTGCCAGCGAGAGCCGTGACTACACAAGCCCTGCTGTGAGGAGGGCTCCACTGTGTGTGCTGAGGGCTGGCAGGGGTGGAGAGCAGCATCCCAGACCAGGTCATTGGGTGCGGCCAGGGGGAGAAGCAAGGTATTGCCCTGAAGACACTGGGAAACTAGCCAAGCATTTTAACCTGAAGAATGACATCATTAGGTACAGGGTCTCATCTCACTAAGCAGCTCAAACTCATAGTGATCCTCTTGTATCAGCCTCCCCAGTGCTTCTGGGGTTACGGGAGTGCACCACCACACTCAGTTTGGCATCTTAGATTCACACTGAAAACAATTACTGCAGCTGCTATGCTGATCAAAGAATAAGGGTACAGTAAGCAAAGCTGGCAGACTTGGTGGAAAGTTGTAAGGGCCGGCTAGATAGTTCAGCAATTAAAGCACCTGCTTAGGCAGATACAGAGCCCAGGGCTCAATCCCTGGCCTGCTGTGCTGGCCTTGCCCCTGTGCCTAGGACACACTAAAATGGCAAGTGAAACTAGGAATGGTGGTGCACGCCTGTAATTCTACCACTTGGGAGGCTGAAAACAGGAGAATCACTATGAGTCTGGTCTGTGTAATGAGACCTTGCAGACTCTGTACTAAATACATAAAACTGGAAGTTGTCATTACCTCTGCCTCAGAGTCCTTTGTTTTCTTCCATCTTGTACTTCACATCAAATGTTTATTTATTCTAAAATGTGTAACTGGTAGGTGAGGCTAGTAGTCCATGTTCATCTGGATGCAATCTTTTTGTATAAAAGTAAACTTTTCAGACTTTATTTCAATAAATCAAAATCAAAACTTTATTTCTACAGTAAGTCCTCAAAATATCAAGCTATATCTGTTCAATTCTTCATTTTTCCCACTTACTAATTATATTGTTTTAGTTAACTCCATTTTCTAGTGTTTTAGAGGTTCACATTGTAAAAACTTTAATGAGGCTTTTTTTCTTTTTGAGCCAGGGTTTCAATGCTACAGTTTAGGCTGGCCTTGAACTCACTGTGTAGCCCAGACTGGCCTTGAATTTGCAAAGATGCTCCTGCCTCAGCCTCCTAAGTGCTAGGATTACAGGGTTGTGTCACCACCCAGCACAACTTTTCTAATGGTTACTGTATTCTCATTTATTAAAACTCAGCTTTTTTTCCTGACAAATTCCTGAAAGTTGTCATCAGAGTCCTTCCGTGTAGATAGTGTTCTGCATTTCCTAACACCATCCTATTCCCTGTAAGATTTGCACAGTCATTACATAGGTCACTAACAGATAGCTGCTGCAGTCTTGACTTTGCATTTCAGCATCTTTAACCGTTTGACACCCTGGGTACATTGCAAAGAGTCCCCTAAAGAAAAGCCAGCCCTGCTCAGGGCTTGTGAGTCTGTTTAGCTTGCTAAAGACATGATGATCCAGTTTGAGTCAGACACTACACACTAGAAGTCCTTCATAGAGTTTAGCTTTTTATCACTGTAAGCATGGTGGTTTCTACTGCATGAGCCACTCCTTGCCTCCAGACTCCGGAGAGGTCTTCCATTTTTGGAGGGATAAGGAGAGGCCACAGAGTGCTGGTTGTCTGTCTGCCTGTGTCCACCCCTCCTCCTCCTCAGCCCTATCCCCACTTTCTATTTCATTTCTTAATTGGATCTCATATGATTCCATGACTGTTAGCAGCACAAACACTTAAGTGCAGCCAGTGACAGCTATAATCCCAGCGCTCAGAGAGGCTGAGATAGGAGGACCACAAGTGGTACAAGCTAGCAAGACCCTATCTTAAAAAAATCCAATAAAGGCTGGGAGTGCAGCTCAGTGTGAAGGCCATGAGCTCCAGGCCCTGCCTGGCACCACACACACAGTGCTCACTTGTGATGTGGACAGTGGCAGGGAATGTGTCTGACATTAGGAGTGTGGCTTAGTGACAGAGCATATGCTTGTGATAGAGACACCAGTGCCACTAAAGGGATGGGCAGGGAACTGTCTGTGTCTGGGGTGAGGACAGTGCCCTGGGCACTGCTTCAGGCTCCAGGAAGCCACGACACACTGTGCCAGTCCCCAGTGAGGATTTGGAGACCGTCAGCCACCTGTGGCAGCCAGAGCGTTCTGGGTTTAGGTCCACAAGAAGGTGCCTCACAGGTGAGGGTCACATTTTTCAAGACTGCTTATGTTATTGAAAACTAGACTCGAGAACAAGCATGGTGGCACATGCCTATGATAGCAGCATCTGGGAGGCCGAGGCAGATGGAATGCCACCCCATCCTGAGTTGAAGGCCAGCCTCAGCTCCTGGGTGAGACCCTGTCCTTGAAAAACAAAATAGAAGATAACAAGATACTAAGCTCCAGACAGGGGCTGGCAGTAGACAGACCCGAGGTTGGCCTCACCAAGACAGTGCTCGCCAAGCTGTGCTGCAGCTGCCCGGGTAACACCAGGGCTATGTAGTGGGACATGAAGTGATTTTTACTTTTGTCTGTTTTCTCTGAATTTTATAAATTGCCTAATAAATGTGTTCCTTTTTTACTAGACAGAGCTCTCTTAAATTTTTCAAATAACATTTAAAAGTATTACTTTCTTCAGCTAGTCTGCTTGGGCCATCATATTTACTGTAGGGGTCGTAGAAGCAGTGTGTTCTCTCCCAGTGCCAAAGGCTGGCTCCACCACAGCCAAGTCCTTCTCTGCAGTGCAGGGCACTGCTGCCTCCTGTGCCCTGTCTTTGGGCACAGTGGTGCTCAGCTTCAGCACATTTGAACCAAGCAGGGATGCGGTGACATCCAGAACACACATACTGTTTATTTTAGAGATCCATCTTATGAATTTGAGTAGCCAAGATTACCGATGCACACCACTGTGCCTGGCTTAAATCATTTTTTGACAGGTGTTTTCTATAATTCCTTAAGACTACATAGCAGTTCTTTAGTCGAGGTTCTGTGACTGCAGCTGGCCCCTGACAAAACTGAAGGAATCCACTGGTAGGAACTGAGATCTCTTTCAGAAGGCTTCATGAAGGACAGGAATAAGGTCAGAAAACAGGGCAACTTCCTCTTCCAGGCTCTCTGTGACCATGGGGCCATCTCCCAAGCACCAGCCTGTGCATTGGTTTCCTTCTCTTGTTGCTGGCAGTAGTCATGACAGCCTGTGGCCACCTCCCAGTCCTGGCTGGCCCTGCCGATGTCCCAGTACATTGGGAAGGCCCAGCCACCACCCCGAGCTTGAAGCTAAGGGCCAGGCTCAGCTGGGCCTCACATGTTCCAGGTCTGTGTCCTATTACTGAATACACAGAGTAGGCGCTGGTAGTGTTATTTATGTCACAGAGATGAAATCTTTTCTGAAAGTGTCCATCAAATTAAATTCTGTGTGCATGTTTGTACGTGAGTGTTCAATTTGTAACCAGATTACCAAGTTCAAAAATTTAAAAATTAGTGCCCTTATGAAGAATTCTTAAATAACCACAATGAAGTGGCAGTACATTATTTGCAACCGTGTCATAACCAGAACATCAGTCCCTGCATCATGGAGTAGGCCTGCTCCTCCCACACAGGCTCCCCAGGGCTCTCTCCTGACACTGCAGTCCCTGTGTGTCAGAGGCAGAGAGGACCCTGGACACAAGTGGCCCCAGTCCTAGAAGAAGAGGAGGAGAAGCACTGGGGAGCTGTGCTTTTCTCTCCCTGTAGTAATAGCAATAAAATGCCCTGGCTAAACCCATGGCATGGTAGGTGCTGGGGAAATAGCTCAGTAAAATAAATGCTTGTCTAGCAAGTGCAAGACCTGAATTCAATCCCCGGTTCTGCACATACATACATACATACATACATACATACCCCAGTTCTGCAAAAAAAAAAAAAAAAAGATAAAATAAAATAAAGCCATGCATGGTAATATAGTTTAGCCTTCCAGCTGTGAGGGATAGTTTGTACTAAAAATACTGGTCTACCTGATTTTTTAAAACTGTAATTACCCATAAGTATAATAAGCATATTCCTAAATCTTTAGTCTAGCTGTTCTTCAGATTAAAAATAATTTTATGGCATAATTTTAACCAGTTCTGTTCAAATAGAGTTTGGAAGTACACATCACCTTTTATAACACTGCATACTCTGTGAATCAAGGGTTCACTGTACTTTGTCTTCTGTCTTCTCTTCGCTTACCATGGTGAGCACACATAGCCCCAGAGCATGGTGTGAGTTGTTGTGGGCACCCAGAGATTCCCCATGGGTGGGCACTGAGCTGCAAGTATGGTGCACAGAGCGCCTGGCAGGCCACATGAGGCCCTTGCTGGGATCCTGACATGAGCCACCTTCTCTTTCTATACCAGATACTCTAGATGAATACTTCGAGTATGATGCAGAGGAGTTCCTGGTCTCTCTGGCCTTGCTAATAACAGAAGGACGGACGCCAGAATGTTCTGTGAGAGGTCGAACGGAGAGCTTCCACTGCCCCCCAGCACAGTCCCATCACCGTGTCACCACCCGACATGAGTGCAGCGACAAATTGGCCCAGGTGTGTCCCGGGTGCTTTCCGTCCTGGCCTGCAGACTGGCTTAATACCTGTCTGTCCTGCAGACTTGCTCATTTGCTTATTTGTTTGTTTGTTTGTCTGTTTAGGTCTTTTTTGGTACAGGATTTTGCTGTGCAGTTCATGTGGCCTCGAACTCACTTTGCAGCCCAGGCTGGTCTTGAACTCACAACAATCCTCCTGCTTCAGCATCCTAGTGCTGAGATTACATGCATATGACACCATGGCTGACCTCAGGCTAGTTCAACCTCTACCTTTCTTGCAGACTAGCTTGTTTATTTATTTATTTATGTATTTATTTTTTGTGCAGGGTCTCACTATGCAGGTGTGACTCATAATGATCCTCCTGTATCCTGCCTCTCAAGTACTGGGATTACAGGTGCACACCATCATGCCTACACTCCATCGCTGGCTGAGCATGCCCGAGAGCAGAGCTGGCACAGCAGGTGGGGCCAGGAATTGAACCGTGGCCCCTGCGTTTCCTAAGCAAGTGTATAGTCCACTGAGCTATGCCACCAGCCCTTTATTTATTTTTATATTTTATAATTTTATTACTCTTGAAATAACAAGACAGTTTCAAAACATGATAGTAGGGCAGCCACAATAATTAATGCAGTGTATATTGTTGTCTTCATAGTAGTTGTTCAGAGTACAAGATGCAGACATGATAACTTGTCTGAACATGATTGGTACAAAGGCTTCAACAGCTTCTGACAATGCCGGTTCTGCTAATAACCCATTGCTATTATGGAATATTGGACTGTGCATAAAACTACTTTCTCTTAACTCAGTGAGAAGAAATATTTCTACCAATCTTGCAGACTAGTTTAACATCTGCCTTTCCTGCAAGTTAGTTTAAATTCTGTCACATCCTGTATGAAATCAGTTTCAGCTTTCACATTTAAATAGAAGGTAGACTCTTCTCTTGGCAGGACACAGCTGGAGGCCTTGCCTGCTGAGAGGTGAGCAGGCATCGCCCCGCCTCTTGCTCCAAAGCCTCCTGCTCTCTGTCCACCTGGCTTTGTGGGTGTGGTTTCATTTTCCTCAGCCTTAGCTCTTCCACTTTGTGAAGGTGTGGATGCAGTAAACTGATGCTAGGGTTCTTTCCCCCACATTAACAAATTTTTCTCTTGCTTTTACTTTTTTAAAAAAAGAAGTACAATATGCTCTCGTTATTAACACTTTTTAAAAATACTGCTAAAATATTTTGGTAAGCAACATATAATTTGCCTTAAGAATTTTCCAAATTTCAAATATAGCCCAAAGTTTTAAACATCTTGCCTGTTAATGAAAGTTAATCTTTGAAGAACAGGCCAAATAGCTCATTGGACTAAAGCTCCTGCTTAGGCAGAGCACATTGGCCTGGGTTCGATCCCTGGTGTGCCATGTCAGCCCTGTCCCCAGGGTTCCCTGAGACAATGATTGAGACTGGGCATAGTGGTGCGCACCTGTAATCCCAGCACCTGGGAGGCTGAAAACAGGAGAATTACTATAAGTCCAGTTTACCTAGTGAGACTCTATAGACCCTATACCAAATACATAAAAAAAGAAAGTTGGTCTTTGATAATTTCATACTCAGATTTAAACAGTCTTTCTCATGAAATTATAATGAAGTAAAGAACTAGGCAAGATGGGGCCAACCCTGAAACCTGCAGACTTGGTATGTACCTGCTCTCTCTCTGCAAGGTAAAGCAAAGATGCCTTCCCCAAGAAAATGTGCAGCACGTACTCTTACGGCCTGGTGGCGTAGTCTGCAACCCCAGTGCTATGGGAGGCTGGTTCAGGAGGCTCACAAATTCTTGCCTAGACTCAGCAACTTAGCAACTGAGTGAGACCCTACTATTCATGCATACATAAAGATCAAAGTAACTTAAAAAATAATATCCATAAATAGCCCTAAGCCTGTGTGCTAGAGCTCACCACCATGAGTGCACCCTTCAGTGAGAAAGCCTGACTAGGTAAGGTGAGCGAACTCACCTCAGGTGACTCATGCACTCTGGTGACTGCCTTCCCATTGGCAGACGCCTTCCTTGTAAATAGGCAAGGTGTTTAGAAAGATGTGGAGCTTGAGTACTGAACCAAGAGAGTGATGGTGACATTCCCTTGTGCTTGTTCTCTCCCAAGTGTCGCCAAGCCAGGCGGACTAGGTCTGAGGTTACCATGCTGTGGAGGAATAGCCTTCCAGTTGTGGTGGAGGTGGCGCTGCTCCCAGACTGCTGCTACAGCGACGACGGGCCCAGCGCAGAAGGGGCTGACCTGCCTGACCCTGCACTGGAGCAGGACGCCTTGCTGCTGGAAAGATGGGTCCTGGAGCCCGTGCCCCGACAGTAAGTGCCAACCCAGGGCCACGGTGCTCCTGGTAAGGCAGGCTTCCCTCTGCTCCCCACATCATTTAATAATGTAGCATGTCTTTACGTCCTTGTACTCTGAATAAAACTGAAGTGCTTAGCTTAGTGCTGCTTTTGGGTAATGGGGCTTCACTCAGTACAAGTGAATAGATGTCTGTGCTCTTAAAAGCATGCATCCTGGGGCTGGGGAGATAGCTCCATGGCTTAAGTGCCTGCCTGGCAAGTGCAAGGTTGTGAGTTTGAACCCTGGTTCCACAAAAAAAATAAAAATAAAAATAAAAACACGTGCATCCTGACAATGGGTTTCTTTCATCCTATCTCACCCTGAATTCACTACTTCCTTAGGAATGGCAGTCGACTCATCGAGGAGAAGACTCTTCTGCTGGCTGTTCGCTCGTTTGTGTTCTTTTCCCAGCTAAGTGCTTGGCTGAGTGTCTCGCATGGTGCTGTCCCGAGAAACATCTTGTACAGGTACGTCTTGGGCAGGAACAGGCAACACGCCACACTTCGCTTGTGTTGTTCATCCCAGCACATCCCAGGAGGGGCGGATAACACTGTTCTTCATCTTCTCTTTTTTTTTTTTTTTAATGGTTTTTAAAAATTTTTTTTACTATTTATTGGATGTAGAGTCTTACTGTGTATTTCAGACTCATACTGATCTTCCTACCTCAGCCTCCCCAGTGCTGGGATTACAGGCATGCAACACTACACCTTGTTTCAAGGCTGGTACAGCATGTAGTACGAGGGATCAAACTAAATACTGAGGATTCAACAAGGTACTGAGGATTGAACTCAGGTCTTTGTGCTTGCCAGGCAGGCACTTAGACTGCTGAGCTATCTCCCCTGCCAGTACTGTTTTTTGTTTTTTGTTTTTTTTTTTTCAAATAAGTTGGACAAGTTTAGACTGACTTGTATGAATTTTTCTGGTTGGGTGAAATGTCTGGCAGAATAATGTCCAGAGCACTTTTAAGCTTTCTTTAGAGATCCAAGAATTGATTTAGCGCACCCTCTGTAAAGCAGAAACATTTTCTGAGCTTCTGCATCTATCATGGCAGTTGACATGAATAGATCTGACACTGTGGCCCACACCTGTGGGCCCAGCTGTTCAGCCCAAGGACAGCTTCACACAAAGGCTCCAGGCCAGTCTGGGCACCATGCGTACACACTTTTTAAGCATACACAACACACACAAGTAGACGTAAGATGGCTTTCCTTCACCACCTTGCACAATAAAATTAGCCAAACCCCTTTAACACATTTAGTCATTAGTAAAGAGGAGGTCCTTTTTTTCTATTTTGACAACTATGTTAAAACCCTAATATTGAGCTTTGTACTACTCTCTTCCAGTGGTTTTACCAGAATCACACGCACAGTAAAGTGGCTAAGTATGAGCTCCTGCAGACCGAGATGACTGCACGCTTGGCTCACATTGCACAAGCAGTGTGCAGGGAGGAAGGTCTGCTCGGGTCACCCATTGACTATTTCTCTGTTGGACTCTAGGATTGGTGCCGCTGATGCAGACCTACAATGGCGTTTCCCCCAGACTCCAGTTGAACACGTGTTTCCTGTCCCCAACGTTTCTCACAATGTGGCCTTGAAAGTCAGCGTCCAGTCCCTACCCCGACAGTCCAATTACCCGGTCTTGAGCTGTAGTATTCACACTAATCTTGGCCTTTATGAGGAGAGAGTTCAGGAGCACGAGCATAAAGGCTGTCAGCCTCACACTTCTACTGAAGCAGAGCAGTGTGGCCTAAGCAGCTCACAGCGTCTGTGTGGCAGGCAGGCATGGACTGTGGCATCTGAGAACATGCCACACGAGAGAGACAGCTCAGCTCTGGAGGACATGGCAGCCACCAGGAATGGCGGGCCACATCCAGCAGGCAAGAAGTCCCCATACGGGACATCTCGGGCCAGTCTTTTGGGCTTGAGTGGCCTAGGAGACATGAAGCCACATGAAACATCTGTGAGAATTTGGAAGTCCCTGTCAGTGGTGGACTCCAGCATCTCCAGCCCTCAGATCTCCTGGCAGCCGGCAGGCAAGACTAACCCTCTGATAGACTCCTTAATTCAGGATCGACAGGAAGTCATTGCGAGAATCGCCCAGCACCTGATTCACTGCGACTCAAGCACCACCCGTGGCGCCACACATTCTCGAGCCACTCAGGAGTCCAGTTCCCTGCACCCGAAACTGTGCCAGGTATCCCGAGAGAGGGACAGTGTGAGAAATGGTAAAGACACTTTCTCCATGTCTTTTGGGAGTCCAGAGTTTCCCTCCATGGAAGACGGTGACGAGGGAAACATTCGAGGGAAACCGGATCCTTGGAAAAGTGAGACTCACGCCTCTGGTACTGTGGGCCCTCACCAGGGTGCAGGGGAGGCGAACCCTCTGATAGGCTCCCTGCTGCAAGAGCGGCAGGATGTGATTGCCAGAATTGCCCAGCACCTGGAGCACATTGACCCCAGGGCATCCCGCCTGCGTGACCCTAGTAGCCTTCCCTCCAAAGTGTCCCATGCTTCCTGTAGTGACAGGCACTTGTGGAAAAGGAGCAGGGACAGTGCCTGTGCTTCCCTTACTCCTCCAAAGCCGGCCTTGTTGGGAGACAGTACTGACACAAAAAGCTTACTGCCTGTCAAGGCTTGGAGCTCTTTTATATGTAACCATAGAGAAAAGTCCTCTGTGAAACCCCAAGTACGGACACAGTGCCGGCACAGTCTACCTGATGGTGTGCAGAGCACTTGGCCTGAGGCCCTGGACACAGCTGCTACTCCACCTGCTGCCTCAGATGCCACCCAGTGCAGTGACAGCAACTTGGGTTCAGTCATTAGACTGGAGAACATGCTTGCAGAGCCACAACTTCAGAAGCAAGAAGGTAACACTAGCCCTGCCGAGCAGTATTCAGCTTGCAACAGTATTGATGAGGGGGCCTACACACAGGAGTACAGAGGAAAAAGAATAAGCAGTGACAGTCATCATCCAGAACCTTCGGACAATCCCCAGTTTGATAACTCAAAAACAGTTGACTCACATGTACAAGTTACTATGTTGGAAATGTCTGAATATTTAAACAAGTATGAAAATAATTGTTCAAATAAAGACTCAGCAAAGCCCAAGACATACGAGCAAAATTCTCAGCTGAACAGCATAGAAAATTATCTCAGTAAAAATAACAAAGGTTTCAAATGCAAAAAATCAGGCCAGGTGAAAAATGAGGATGAGAAAGAAGATTCACTGGCTGAAAAAACTCAAAACTGTTCTCAAAGAAAGAGTAAAAAAAGCTGTTTGTCTACTTGTGAACAACTGAAAAATACAAAGATATTGGTAGGTAACACCTAACATTTCAAGTATGAATCTCAGTTGTTTATTGGACTTGAATTCTATTCATAGGAGCCATAGCTGTGATGGCCTGGGTGCTCATTGCCTGTAGAGCCTGTGGTCTGTGGCCCTAAACTGCTGAGCAGTTAGCACCCTGGCCAGCACACCATCCTCTTACAGCAGGTGCTAGATAAACAAGAAATGAAAGTCCTAGCCAGGCGTGGTGGTGCACACCTGTAATCCAAGCACTCAGGAAGCTGAGGCAGGAGGATTGGTGCGAGTTCAAGACCAGCCTGGGCTACAAAAGTGAGCTCAAGGCCAGCCTCAACTGCATAGCGAGACCCTGTCTCAAAAAGACAAAAAAAAAAAAAAAAAAGAAAGTCCTGTAACTGAAAACATGAGGGACTAGCTGGGCATGCTAGCATTTGATCTCTATCCCAGCACTTTTGAGGCTGAGGTAGGAGGATCCTGTTTGAACCCAGCCTGGGTAACTTAGCAGCTTACTGAGATCTGTTTCAAAGGTCTCAGAGTGTAGCTCGGTGTGAAGCACTGGATTCAATCCCAGTACCACGATCAATGAATGGTGCCCTTTTCAAAAGCAGCTATTAAGGCTATTAAGGCAGTACTTTTTAAAAATCCATTAGGTGTGCTGTTTAGGTCTAAAAGGACTGTTACTCTGTCATCTCCTCAGTTTTGTTTTGTTTTGCTTTCTTTGGTACTGAACTCAGGACCTTTACGCATGCCGGGCGTGTGCCTGTGCCATTGGCTATCTCCCCAACTCAGGTCATCTACTCAGAAGCTCTAGGTTTTCCTGTGTTTGGCCTAAGGACTCCAGAGAATGAAGGAATGCAATTTCATGTGGGTAAAGACACTAGGCTGCAATTAGTCTTGGTAGCCTGCCTTCCATTGCATCACATGATCAGGGAACCCTTGATTTGAGGGTTTTCTGCCAAGGGACAGGTAAGGTAGATAGAGGAGCCTGATGCTCTGTTCCTGGTATGTGGGAGCAGTCTGTGGCAGGCTGTTCAAGGCTGGCAGCCCGGCACACGGTGTCTCGTGGCCCAAGTGGGTGCTCTCCCTGCACTGCCCCAGAGCCAGCTGAGCATGCGCAATGCAAGCCCTTCTGTGGCACTCTGTGTTTATTTTTCTACTTGGGAACCATTGGAAAGTCAGTGGGCCTTGGGGCCTGGTTAGCACAAGGCTGCCAGCTGTGCCTGCCTTGCTCTTGCATAGTACCCTGGGCACACAGTAGCTCCCGCAGCTCTGCTGCCTCTGTCTCAGTGGACAGAGTGCATGTTTGACTTTCTTTTGCCTCTGTCAGGGTTGTGATGATGACCCACATGACTCCTGTACTATCGTCTCCTGTACTATCTGAATTAAGAGATTCCCTGAAACTTCACTTACCACAGAAACCTATCCTGGCTTTAAGAATAATAGGTTTTTTTGTTAGGTGCAGTGGTACATGCCTATAATCCCAGCTACTTGGGAGGCTGAGGCGGGAGGATTGAGATTTAAAGCCCAACCTGGTAAGATCCCTGTGAGAGGGAAGGATGGAAGGAAGCAAAGAAAGTAAATATTGGTATGTTTATAATCCCTGCTGGTCCTTGGTCAGAGGTTTGGTCTGACTGCGATGTGCTTCAGGTCACTGTGATCCGAGGTTTCTGTGGGTGCATTGCAAGCCCAGGCATAGAGCACTTGCTGTGTGCCGGTGCATGCCCCACACCTTACTCCTTGGCCCTCACCTGCCCCATGCAGGTGGTCACATTTCCTGACTTGGGTCAGCGGCAAAGGACCATGGACCAGGGCAGGCAGCTGACCTGCCCACCACCATGGTGCTGGTGTGTGGGAAAGCTACACTTCAAGTGAATTTTTCCTAATTTTTAGTTTTTGTTCATGCATTTTATTTGTTTGTTTGTTTATTTATTTATTTATTTATTTATTTATTTATTTATTTATTTATTTATTTATTTTTTTGGTGGGACTGGGGTTCAAACTCACGACCTTGCACTTGCCCAGCAGGCACTTGTGCCTCGGAGCCATCTCCCCAGCTCCCCGTTCATGCATTTTATATAGTTCTAATTTTTAATGTTTGCCCAATTTTTAAAAATTATCCCCTCCCTCCCTTCCTTTTTTATCTTTTCTCTTTTGCTGTTCTGTTTTCTTTTGCTTAATTATTTTTTAGATAAGCTCTTTTTTTTGTCTTCTTGAGTCAAGGTCTCACTATGCAGTTCTGCAGTTCAGGCTGGCCTTGAACTCTCCTTGTGGCCCAGGCTGGCCACAGACTCACAGTGATCCATCTGCCCCAGCTTCCCAGGTACAGGAATTACAGGTGTGCATCAACACGCCCAGCCTAGACAAGGACACTATGTTGCTCAGCTGGCTTCCAGCTTCTTAGCTTAAGTGATCCTCCTGCATGAGCCTCCAAAGATTACCTAAGATTCCAAGCCTGTGCTGCCACATGGCCTTTCTTGTTTCTTAGGCCACCCCCAAAACATAGTACCTTTGACCATATTATATCTCTCAAAATCTGCAGTACTTCTGATGTTTCTATATCATAAAACACCAAATTAAATCCTCTGACAACGGCTGCTGATGCTGACATAGCTTTGTATTTTAAAATCTCCTACTGATTTCTTTTCTTCCCTAGTAGTTTTTTACAAATTAAACACTAGCCTATTTGATGCTAATTCTGAGTAACTGTGTTGATGAGACAGCTATCTGTGTATACTTGAGAATGTTTCTTCAGCATATTATAGCAAGATAGAAACACATATTAGCCAGGCATGGTGGCACACACCTGTAATCCCAGCACTTTGAAGGCTGAGGCAGCAGGATCCATGTGAGTGTGAGACCAGCCTGAGCTACAAAAGTGATCTCAAGGCCAGCCTGAACTGCACAACAAGACCCTGTCTCAAAAGGAAAAAAAAAGAAAACAAACAAAAAACCCCACAGATATTGTCTTCCTTGGCTGTGGGTGCAAACTAGAGCTGTTCTGTGCTCCCAGACCAAGGACATGATGCTTCAGAGCATGTCGGAAGCTGCATGAGGTCTGTAAATAGTGTGTGAGTTGCCTTTAAATGTCACCACTGAACAGCAATTCTTTTCCTCACAGAGGACTGCACCGACATACCCCCATGTCTGGCCAAAGCCGACCTTTCATTCCTTGGATGGAACCTCAACCCGGGCCTTTCACCCCCGAACTGGATTGCCTCTTCTTTCAAGTCCTGTAAATGTCTTCTTCTCTTATTTCATGCTGAATGCCTGCAGGTGTTTGAAATGTTTGCAGGTCCCTTTATTTGAATTTCAGTTGAAACTGCTTAAGTGGTATTAACTTTGATCCTGAGGAACCCATTGTGGTCAGCAGAGGAAGTAGGCAGCCCCTATTCCCCGCTCAGGCTGCCTCGGATTTAGTTCCTTAAAACTCAGTCACCTTGGGCCAGCCAGATAGTTCAATGGCCTAAAATGCTTGCTTAGGTAGGCACAGGGACCAAGGTTCCAACCCTGGTGTGCCAGGCCGGCTCCATCTCTGGGGTACACTGAGATGGTGCCTGAGATTAATGGCGCAAGCCTATAATCCCACCACTTGGGAGGCTGAAAACAGGAGAATCACTGAGTCCGATCCATGTAGTGAGACCCTGTAGACCCTGTCCTAAATACATTAAAAAAGAAAACCTCAGTCACCTTTGATTAAAGATGATCTCACAGCAGTGGCAAAGAATTGGCAGCAAGAAAAAAATGTGAGCTGCAAGCAGCAAGCTCTGTTAGCAGGGGCATGCAAGTAATTCTTCCAACACTGTAGCAGTGAGAAAGCAAAGCCAGGAAACTAAGATAAAAGAACACATTGGTGTAGAAAAGCAGTAAGAGAATCTAGGGATGAAGAGCACAGTGTCTGAAGTGCATGCACGCATGCACTCTGAAGGTGGAGGGAGCAGCAGCCTAGAGCCAGTTGAGTGGGAACTTAGGAGATAGACAGAAGACATACATAAAGCACCCAGAATGTGGTACAGAAATGAGAAGTGAGACCTGAAGGAGCCATAGAGGACAGAGTGTTAAATCTAGACCTTCCCAGAGGACTGGGGAGAACAAGGGAAGTTCTAAGGAGGTTAGAGAATGGTCCAGTACTGAAGGCATCAGAGCTTAAGTTGAGAATTTCACAACTAAGTTCTGACCACAATATATGGCATGGTGAGCTCAGGAAACTCTCACAACTGTGATTTTAAGTTTTCCAGTAGCATCAGAGTTAGGTAGTTTATCCACACTTAATATTCTAAAATCAGCTCTTTCCTAACTGTCATGTTGAACATGCTTTTCTCTTTAATTTTTGTTTGACTCTTCCATGTCAGAGGGAGGCGGCACCTCCTCCGGAGGGTGATGCAGGTGGCGGCTGACATCTGTGAGGGCAGCACACTGTCCTGCCACCTGTGGCTGTCTGGGCTGTGCTGGGCCAGGCCAATGAGGAGGGGGCCATGGGGCCTGGCCTCCTTGCACTGACCTTTGTCCCCCTTTCACTTCACAACTCCCCATTGTAGCCTCCACTGTACAGAAGGCCAGAGTGTGAAAAAAGGGAATAATTCCACATGAGATTTGGCTTTAGGAGGAGAGTGATTCCAATTCTTAAACACTTGAAAGCTACCGTACCTTTATTGCCTTTTTTCATACAAGCTAATAAAATGAGAATACAAGGAAAATATCTAATAAACAACATTATTTCAGTAAGCTGTTAGGAGAAGTTGAGTTAAAGGTATGCTTAACTTGTGTTAGAAAAAGTATTTTATCAATTAAAGAAAAAACTAATCTCTTAATACCACAAATGGTTATTTTGATCTTAGGTTCCTCAAAGAAAAACACAGTCAGGTTGCTTTGATCTGGATTCGTCATTACTACACCTGAAAAGCTTATCATCTAGAAGGTATTTACATTAAGATTCATTTTTGGATATGAAACAGTTTCACAAAATTTTAGGCTTTCACAGTAAGTGACATTGCCCATAAGGAGGAAGACAGCTGGATTCTACTCTCCATTAGGACACTCCACACTTAGAGTTTCTAGGGAGAAGGACGAAGCCAAGGTGGCCACAGCTGTGTGGGGCTGTCATCATAAGAATTTGTTTTAATGTTTAAGTAAATTTATATAGTTTTGGTTATTGTTGTTATTATGAATGAGACAGGTCTCTCTTGTGCAAGCTGGCCTCACACCCACAGAGATCCTCTGCTTCCGAGTGCTGGTGTTACGTCAAGCACCGCCACTCCCAGCTTTCGGTCGTTACTCTTACCTTTTATTTCTTTGAAAATAAAAGCCAAAAACCCATTGGCAGTGTTTTCCATGTTAGCAGTTTAATTTTATGTTTTCAGGTGCCAAGAATGACCCAAAGCCTAACATATGCTAGGCAAGTGCTCTCCCTGAGCTACATCCTCAGCCCTCAGAGTGGACTCTGTAGTTATATTTCACCTTTGGATTCACATTTGTTCCTTAAAAATGAAAATCAGGATAAGGCATTTCCAGTAGCTGCCTCTGTGTGCTCAGTGGTTAGGTAGCCTGGGAAGGATAAACATAAATTTTAAAGTAGAAGTTTCATATTTTAAAATTTGATATTAATTTTATTATGGCAGTTAAAGTAAAATTGTTCAGATTCTCCTAAGTCTATGTAAATGTAACCAAGAGACCTGTGGCTAATGGTTTTTTTTTTTATTTGTTTGCTTGTTTGTTTTTGCTTATTTTAACAGCTCTCGACCCTGTTTAAACATTGAAGATGATTCAGATATTCAGGAAAAACCTTTTTTGAGTTCTAGTGCTCCACCCATAACAAGCCTTAGTCTTCTAGGAAATTTTGAGGTAATGTGATATAGAGCTATTTTAAGAGTTAAGTTTCTTTACTAAGTTAAGGGTATCACAAATGACTTTTTAAGTTTCTTTGTTAAAAGGAAATAAATCGAGAGTCTTTTTTCCAAAGCCTTGGATTTACTTTTTTGTTTTGTTCTCATGAGAAGGGAAGTTGAAAAGGTTGTCCTAGTGCTACTGGAGACCTGGGGAGCTGGTGGCAGCCCCTGGTGACTCGGGCTTAGCAGAGGGAGATTTGTCCAGAGCTGTTTAGCTGGGTGCAGTGGATGCCCCTGTGCTCCTGGCGCCCCCAGCCATCTGAGAGTGGCAGAAGGCCCTTTGGCCAGGAGTGCAAGACCAGAGTGGGGACAGAGTGGGAGCCTGGCTCACAGGTGCACAGAAGCACAACAGAAGTGCCAATGGGCTGCTGGTGGCCACCTCTAGGCCAGGAGAGTGATGTACGAGGTTAGATGGCTCTCTAGACACTGTTCATAACTTCTTACAAACTCTGGATCTATGCTAAGATTTGTTGTTCTTTTATTTTTGGAAATCAAATGCTTGAAGACCTTTGATACACAAACTTGGCAGGGCAGAAGGGCACTGCGGATTGAACCCAGGACCTTTGCACTGAGCTGTACCCACAGCCCTGATTGATTTTTATTTTGAGACAGGGCCTCACCAAGCAGCCACACTGCCCAGGCTGGCCTTCTAGCCTGCTGCCTTCCTGCCTCTTGACTGTCGTGGGCCCTGTTGCCTGTCTGTCAGAGGGAGCCCTAGCTCACTATCTGTAGTTGGATATTAGCCTTGAGCACAGAACCTATAGATGCATTTTAAATGGTGTGTTTGTAGAGGAAATTTATTTAAATTTTATATTTTTAATTGAATTAAGTACCTTTGGCAGAGTTGCCAGTATTCTTTATAATTACTTTAATTCTGAAGCTATCTTTCACTCTTTTAAGTTGATTCTTTACATGTCACCTTCAAAGTTTCAGTTCAGAGATGCTCAACTCTCCATTCTCCTTGGTCTTAGAATTAAAATGGCAAGCCAGGTCCCAGGGGCACACAGTTGTAGTGCCAGCTATTCAGGAGGCTGAGGAAGAAGGACCCAGAGTTCAGGGTTAGGCTGGGCTGCTTAAGACCCTGTCTCAAAAATAAGTAAACTAAGATAAAATAAAGTGAAAGCAGCTAGGGCTGTAGCTTGGTAGTAGCAGTGCCAAGCTGTGGGCTCAGTGCCCAGCACAGAGAAAATATCCCAGAGACATTCTGAGAGCCAGGTGCTCTGCCACCCTTCTGCTACAGTGGACTGGGGGCTCAGGGTGCCCTAGTGCACACACAGGACACGAGAGGAGGGACAGCTCTGCCCCCAAGACCTTCAAAGCACTACATGTAGAGTCTGTGTAGTTGAGTGTACCTTTCCAAGTGACATAGGCACGTGTGCAGCATGGCTTTGCAGCTAATTCATAGCTTCTCATAATGAATTGGATGCTTTCCTCAGTAAATTACAGATGTTTCTAAGTGAGTTTATTGACATGTGGCAGTGAAAACGGTGTGGAAGTCTGGGAGACATGAATTTTAAGCTCACACTGGTGCTCTTTCAAGAAATGACCAGTTCTTAGTGCAGTATTGCAGGGAGAGAAATGACTATTTCAACACAGTCTCTGTAACACACAAGACCCCTAGTGGGCCATACATCGCTCTCAACAACCCTCACTCACCTTCTCACTGCCCTGTCCTGAGACTGTCTCCTCCTACCAGTTCAGTCCAGCCTGACAGCAGCAGCTGAACCGCTGAATATGGGCTGCCTTTCCCAAGTGAGCGAGTCCAGTCTGCCTAAATCACATGGCTGACTTCAAGCTTGTGACCTTCCTTCCTGCTGGCTCAGCCTCCTGAGTAGCTACAGTTTAGAGAAACAAAAACAACATGACCATATTAGCAGAGCGAAGGGTGAGGTGTAGGAGTGCTCAGCACTGACTGGCTGGCACGGCAAGAGGACACACTGTGTGTGGTGGGAGGCAGCCGGGCCGGCGTGGGCCCCGGGAGCAGCACTGGCCCTGAGCTGGAAAAAGAGCCACTCTCACTTTTCCACAAATTGTCTGTCTTGCAGGAGTCTGTTTTGAACTACCGTTTAGACCCCCTCGGGGTGGTCAGTGGCTTTACTGCTGAGGTGGGGGCCAGCGGTGTGTTCTGCCCTGCTCACCTGACCCTCCCAGTGGAGGTGTCCTTCTACAGTGTTTCTGACGACAATGCTCCCTCTCCTTATATGGCAAGTATTTTTCAAGTTCTTTGCTAGAATGAGGGAATTCAGTGACAAGCAGTGTGGGGTGCGGGGTGCAGCGTCTGAGCGTGTCAAGTGCTTCCTAGAAGAGGCTGAGGGCAGGTGAGGGACTAGCCCATGAGCCCAGGGCAGGCACCCATTGGCAGAGAAGGTGCCAAGCATGATGCTTGCACGTGGCCTCCAGCTTGCTAAATTCACATAGTCTGTGCCCCTCGAGGCAGGCTCTTTCCTGCCCAGCTGCTATCTGCCCACCTGTGCTCTCACCTGCTCCTGCCTGCTGCTCCACCCTCAAGGGGCCAGAGGGAGGACGTGAGCACACAGTCACAGGCCTCCCCCCGCCATGCTCCTTTTCCTTTGCTTAACCCAGTGGGTCAGTGTGTAATCCTTGAGCTACAGACACTGCAGCCATGTTCAGAGCACATAGCCGCCCTTTCCGCAGTACATGTTGGCTGCTGTGGAGTGAAGTCTACATGTATGGCTAAGTCATAAAAGCATAAATCACTACAGACATAGAGCTGCCTCTACCAGTGGCTTCCGTCCCCTATAAGGGACTGTCTCTTTCATTATTACTAAGAGCTATGAAGAGGGACTTCCACATAACTAGAAGCTTCCCCCAGTAGTTCTGCCTTCCCCATCTTTCCCCGTTGCTTAGGCATACTGAGGTGGCGAGTGCCATCCAGATGAGGTCTGTGCCAGCGTGCACACCAGTCCTCCTGAAATGCTTCCAGTGAAGGACAGCACAGATGCCAGGCCAGCCTGCAGTGGGAGGCAGTGGGCAGGTGGATGGGCGGACCACAGTGCCGAGTCCATACCACCTGGAAGATAAGAGGGTGGTTTGGCTAGAATCACCTCAAATACATATTTTCCAGTGAAAGTCAAGAGCAAAAGGAAATTTGAACTATACTTTTATTTTAAAAATAGCATTAATCCTTGACTTGGTTTGCTATCTTAAGAAATGAAAGATTAGGAGATAATACTGTCACAGTGTCCCCAGAACATGTGACAACAGCGCACATCTAGGCCCTAACAACCAAGCTTAGCCTTGAGGTCACTGCAGTAGCTCATCCCGTGAGAATCCCGGGCTTCCTTTCTGTTGCTAACTAGAATGGGCTCCTTTTGCAAGCAGCTGACCCCACATTTGAGACCAAAATTCTTTCCTAGTGTAAACGAATACAAGTAATTTTTTTCTTTAGGGAATGTCACTTCTAGTTTGGTAGTTCACTCTGCCTTCAAGGGTTAATTATATTTGAGGACACCACATGCCATGGACCACAGAAGACAGAACCCTTGTGCTCTGCTAGGAGACCACAGAAAGGACACTCACCCACCACACCTTCGGAGTGGGCTCTGAGCTCTTCCGCGTATCCTCAGTGGGGCTGGTGGCCTCGTGCTCCTCAGCTACTCGGGCTGCTGTGTAGGGAGCCCAGGCTGTAGTACTTTCCCTAGGGCCTGCCCAGGACCACGTCAGGGTGCTCCTCTGAGTTCCCCACTTAATTTTGTCTATTTTATAGCCCAAAATCATTTGGAGAGTTTCTGTGGAAGATTTTTGGCCAGATTTAGTTAAACTTAACTTGGGCCAGCGAGATGGCTCAGTGGTCTAAAGTACCTGCTTAGGAAAGCTTAGGCAACCACAGGGACCACAGTTGGATCTCTGGCACCACATGCTGTGCCAGCTCCACCCCCAGGGCAGGCTGAGCCAGCCTTAAGAACTTAACTTTGCTATTCTATCTTAAAATTCCAGAAATAAATAGGTTCCTGTTTTTATATTAAATATGGTAACTTTCTCTAGGAATAAAAGGCTAACAACTAAAATGATGACATTATTAAAATAAAAATTAATAAATGTAATATTAATAAAATTTTAAATAATCTCCCAGTAACTTTCAAAAATTTCTAATTTGTGATTGCTCCTCCTGGTCTTACATTATTTGGAAATTGTTTTACAGTGTTGCCCTGAAGGTCCCTTTAAGAACAGTGTAGGAGTTTACTTGGTCCTTCTTAGGGCATCATGAGGCCTTCAGAGTGGCACATGCAAGAGGGATGAGCTCTGCACATGGCCGTGGTTGCGCCTTCCGGTGTTCCCGGGTGTGTCTGCGGGAGGGGGTCGGGCTGCCTGGGATGCCACGCAAGTGAAAGGAGGGGCACTGTCTGCACAGAAGTCCCCGTGCGGCTCCCCACGACAGTGCGCTGCCCCTGTGCCACCGTCCTAGTCGGGTTGCAGGGCGGTGTCTTGCCACACTGGTCCCCAAAAGCTTCCCAGCGTCAGGGCTCAGGCCAGTGCCCCGCGCTCCTCTCCTCCCAGCCCTGGCCACCTTCAGACCCAAGAGGACATTGGCGAGACAGCCCTTCCCAGTATCTCCCGCAGAGGGAGGGCCACGCAGCTCCAGCACCTAGTTGCCCCAGCTTGGAGGGAAGGCATCGCCCGCTGTCACAGGCAGGGCACTGCTCCTTAGGGCTGCAGTGGCCTGAGCATTTGTGGGCCCCCCACAGCCACCTGGCCACCTGATCATTGAGGCAGTGCATGCATCCTTTTTATCTGCTTCAAGCTTAGCTTTGGGGGTGCTTCTGGCTCTGTTTCCTGCCCCTGTTATCCTGGGCTGTGACCACCGTGTCTGTCTTCCATCACAGAGACCTTGCTGTCATGTGTGGCTGCCTCGGTGGGTGGGCGTGCACCCCAGCTGCTGCAATTGGGGGCCAGGCCTGGGGACTGCCACTCACCCTGTGAGAGTTCTCTCAAGAAATGACCGAGGTTCAGCCTCAACCTTGGCTCTCACTTCAATGTGTGGTGTTCTGATGCAATCAGCTGGACTTTTTAGTTCTTAGTAAACAGCTGAAAAGCAGCAGCATATGAAGGTCCCAAATGACACAATGTGGCATAAGGATATTTTTGAATAAATCGTTAGTCCTTGGAAAATGGGTTTCCATAGCTTTTACGTAGAATAAGCCACAGGCCTGAAAGCTGCTGAGTAAGCCTTTTTTCCTATTTTGTGCCCTGGGTGTTTCTTGGATAAATGATCAAGGAAGAACCACAACTTCCTGAATATCCCTGTCCTTCTCTCTCCCTCTTCTTTTCCCTCTGCCCTCCTCCCCCCCTCCCTTTCCTTTTCTCTCTTCCTTCTTCCCTTCCTCCTCCTCCTCTCTCTTTCACAATCAAAATTCAGATGTTATGTAACTCCTTGACTAAAAAGAATTCCCTCATCTTGGGCCTACACTTCCATGTCCTGCTTTTTGCTCTTTAGGTGCCCAAAGGGCAGTGAGTTGTTTCATTTCCTCCTTCACTAAGATAGGTGGGAATGGTCCTGTAACTTGGCCTGAGTTCCATTTGATGAGGGCACTTACTTATCCTCCTTCGCAGTGGAGACTGATAGTGCAGCCACTGGTCCTAGCTACTGCTTACGCAGCACCTCCAGGAAGGAGAATAAATTGTCTTTTCAGGATGGGAGCCTTGCTATTTCATAGTCATAGAATGCATTTCTGTTAATTCAGTTTGAATGTTTTCAGTAGAAATAGATTTCTACAGTTTTAGTAATGACAGGATGTATAGTTTTAGTCCTTTGTGTCTGCATCTGTTTGTACTCAATTTGTCTTCTTTTATTTCAAGGGTGTGATTACTTTAGAGTCCCTTGGTAAAAGGGGTTATCGAGTACCTCCTTCAGGAACAATACAAGTGGTATGTGTTTTCTAGCCTACAATTGCAATAATCACTCTCTCACACACATGTAGAGCTTAGTCCTTTCTCCTGCTCCTGCTGCGCAGCAACTCTGGTAAGTAACAGTGGGGCTGCAGCGTGGTTTGGAGGTGCCGTGCTCTGCCCAGGATGGCCTTTTGGGGACCCCATAAAGGGAAGCATTAATAGAATAATGAAGGTGAATGCTTTAGAAACATAGTCTGTGGCCATCTGCATAGCTTAAAGCTATTTTCCATATAACGAGGCCCTAGCATTCTTGGTGCCTTCTGCTTACTGGGAGAAGGCACATCCAGATTTGTCTCCTTAAAAAGAGATGCAGGTATCAGTATTGCTTTGGAAAGAAAGCTTGGAGTACAGAGGGATGGGCTCCACAGTGCAGTGATTTGACCCAGCAGGCTGGGGACACTAAGTGAAAACGTTAGTCTGGGCAGCAGCAGGCAGGCAAGGGAGGCCTCTGCCCTTCAGTCTAGAGCTCTCTTTATGCCCAGCGCAGCTCTCATCACCTGGTCTGATGAGCCCAGCTGCTACTCCTGATCCCTGGTGATGGCTCTGCCTTCCAGGTCTGCTTGCGTGTCTTATGAGCTAGGAGGCTCCAGAGCTGCCAAGAGCCTGGTACACCATCACCCTGGGCCTCTCACTGCTGCCACCACTGTGTGCTTCACAGCTCACGGAAGTGAAACGCAGCCCAGACAGAGCCTGTCCACCAAACAGGCTGCACTTCAGAGTAAAGCATGACTTCAGTCCATGGGTCCCCTGAGCTGAAGGAATGACACCTCTGTCTGAGTTGGGTCCCTGCCAGCCAGCTGGTGGCTGTCTTAACAGTGGCATGCTGACCCAACTCTGCAGGCACCAGCCAGGTGGTTCCTTCTAACTGTGGAGCTTGGCTTCTGCTCCTTCCATGGTTGGATTCTGTACAGCTGTTGTGTGAGCACCCGCTTGCTAGTTGTGGGCGTGAGGTGTGAGCCACACCCCAGGAACCAAGAGACTGCAGCCTGCATCACAGTGTTGCTGTGTCTTCATCTAGACTTGGCCAGTGATGCCACTGAGTGGGCGAGCTGTGGAAAGCGCAGCACCTGGCCTCAGGGTCCTGGGGACTGGGTCGGTAGGGCAGCAGTGACTGCAGGGTGAGGACAGGAAGGGTTACCAGCCTGCTCTGGGTCTAATGGTATGAGATGTGTTTTATAAACCTTGAAAGGATTTAAAAAGTGTCTCTGAGTGTATATAGTTTTATCACTATATGTACATAAAGACCAAAGATTGTGGTTTTATTGAACTTGTATTTTTATTTTAAAAATTCTGCTTACTTGCTATTAAAAGGTGAGAAAATATTCTGCTTTGAGGATTTTCTATTTGATTATTATCCACAAAGCTAAAGTTTGAAATTATAGAACTAGAATATTTTAACCCTATAAGGGTATAGTTTGGTGGAGTTAACCTATTCCTCAAAATCTAAACAGAAAAAAGTTACATATTGTTTTCTGTTGATATGAAGTCTGTAACTAAAGATCTTGAGTCATTACAGGATTTTATAATATTGTGAAATAAAAGGTCAAAGCTCCACAGCAGCGCTAAATGCTAGTGTTAGTCCACCCTGCCTGGCAGCGGTGGGAGAAGTTCCTGTCAGAAGCTGCTCCATTCTGGTGTAGCCGTCTGACCCCCTCCCTGGGGCCCCACATCCCTGCCCCTGCAGAAAGGCTCCTTTGTTGTCTCTGCAGACCTTATTCAACCCCAACAAGACCGTGGTGAAGATGTTCGTGGTTGTGTATGACCTGCGCGGCATGCCCGCCAACCACCAGACCTTCCTGCGGCAGAGGATCTTCTCCGTGCCCGTGGAGCCCGAACCCAGGGCCAGCGCCCACCAGGGGCACACCCGGCCCACGGAGGAGCGCCTGTTACGCTACCTCATCCATCTGAGGTAGCATTGCAAGAGTCCTGGTGACTGTACCTGGAGTGTGTTGTGGGGACAGTTGCTTGGGTGTGGGCTCAGAAGCAGATCCTAATAGTCTGCATCTAAGGCTGGAAGACCATTACAGAGGAGCTGCCAGCCTTCCCCTTCCTGTGGCCAGCAGCCTTCAGCACGTGTTTCCTCAATTTTGGTAACACCCTGCCCAGAGCACACAGGCACCCAGGACAGTGGTGAGACACTGCCAGCTGTCCTCACCTCTCAGGCCACTTGGGTGAGATGGCTGCTCCTGCCAGCCACGGCCCTTCTCTCACCTGCGCTGTCTCAAGACTGAAGTTTTAGTAGTGACTCAAGTGTGAGAACCATTTTCATTTAACCAGATCTCGGAAGGGTGGTACCCTAAAGTGGATCGGCCTGTCTCGCAGATGCAGGACTGTGGGCACAGGCAGTGGCAGCCCCCAGAGCTGAGATGAGAGGGTGTGAGGGAAGAGAAGGGCAGGGGCATGCAAGGGAGAGGCTAGGGCCTTCGCAGCCTCAAGTCTGCAGTGTCCTGTGAGAGTCAAGGGCTATGGTAAGTCTCCCTGTTACCGTAGTAGTGTAGATCATTCTCTGAAACTGACTGCTCAAGTTGATGTGTATGAAAGAACCATTCCCTGATAGGTCTCTTTCTTGTCTTTGCCCAGGTTCCAGAGCTCTAAATCTGGAAAGATCTACCTCCACAGGGACGTACGGCTCCTGTTCTCCAGAAAGTCCATGGAGGTCGATAGTGGTGCTGCATACGAACTCAAGTCCTACACCGAATCGCCGACCAACCCTCAGTTCTCACCACGATGTTGACCAGGAGTGACAAGTTGAAATGTTTGTTCAGCCCTCCAGTTTGAAGTAAAGATTCAGAGTGGAGTGGACCACCTCCACACCCAGACAAGGCCCTCAACCTGGTGCCCTGCTGTGGAAACCACTTCGCCGGACTCGTTGCAATAGAGAGGCCCTGTTAGTTAGTGTTTACATGTTTCGTTTTTGTTATTTAATATTTAATGTTTCCCTTAATACTCAAGCAATGTTTGTCTGTAGTGTTCTAATGTAGCACAAATCTTACGTGAAATCATACTATGTATTTTTGATGTTAATGTTGGAATCTGAAATATATGCACAAGTCTTTAATTTTGTGTGATGTGTTTTAAATGCTGTTCATCTGAACTATTGGGAATGAACTGTTGAGCTTCTCTAAGACGAATGCACTATGCAAGCATGTGTACCTTTTCTATCTTCGTGGTGAGTCTGGCCACAGTGCCAGGCGGGCGGGCAGGCGGCCCTGTTCCCCTGCAAGCTCAGCTGTCCTGCTCCTGCCCCTGCCTGCTCCCTGTGCTCAGACAGTTCTTTTTTTCCTTAATCCCTACTCCAGAGGCTTTTCATCAAACTGCTGTCCCATGCTAGAAATTTTCTGAAATTGTTAAGATATGTACTTTGAAAACAAATTAGTATTTATATTGTAAATATATACCAAAAAACTAAAAAAGTGTATTTGGCTTTTATTTTTAGTTGAGACATTTATGAGCTTGGGCGAGTTAGTGCATCAGGCAGCTGTCAAGGAGGCTTGGCATCCTCCTCGGTGTGTCAGGCTTCTCTGCATGAGCCCTGAAAAGGCCACCCAGTGGTGGACAGAAGGGCAGGAGGCAGTCCCCTGCAAGAGCTAACCCAGACCAAAAGGGAAGCCCCCACCAACAGGATGGTCACATGTCACCCCCACTCCATGTGGGGTGCAGCCACAGGCTGTGGAGTGACCAGTCAGAGCCTTCTATAAAACCCTTAAAATGCTGGCTATAAGGGAAAAAAAGATACTTATGTTCTTTAAAACTTTTAACAACTGTGTGAAGCTCTGTTGTTAATGTGAGGTCATGTAAGAAGCACCTGGGCCTGGGACTCCAGGACACGGGCTGGGTCTTGGCTTGGGCAGTTCTGGGTTCTGCAATGGATCCTGCAGGGTCTGAGTGCTGGAGAAGATAGTGACAGTGGCCTTAGTGCACCTGCTGTCCTTAAGGTGCAGCATCTCTGACCTTGTATGCCTGCGTGTGCAGACAGGCAGGATGCAGGCAGGTCTTAGTCTTGCCAGTCTCAGGATGTTGTGGTGGTGTTGGGGTGGGTGTGTAGTAGGCTTGACAGAGTCTTGCTGGCCTCAGACTTGAGCTCCTTCTACCTCAGTCTCCCAACCTGAGCATGCTGGGCCAGAGGTTTACCACTGTAAACATCCCCAACACAGATTTTTAAAACAAGTACCTCATTAGATGTACTTAGACCCACTAAACATGGGAGAAAAGTCAATAGTGATTGTTTTTATTGTTCAGTTGTGGGTTTTGGTTTTTGGTTGGTTGGTTGGTTTTGGGGTTTTTTTGTTTTTGGTCTTTTTGAGACAACGTCTTACTATGCAACTCAGGCTGGCCTTGAGCTTGCTTTGTACCCAACCTGGTCTCTGAACTTCTCAACCATCCTCCTGCATCAGCCTCCCAAGTGCTAGGATTACAGGCAAGTGCCAGCACACTTGGCTTTCACTTGACCTTCCCAGAAAGGTTTACCCCCAATTAGTCTGTGCAACCAGGGTCTGCATGGACCCCATGCTACAGCACTCCGGGGCACCCCAATACATCTTCTGATCTCGGCATATTTTAGAAATGCAAGTAAGTGCACCATGTCAGCTGGCTTTCTGCTGCTGGCAGCTGTCACAGCTGGACTAGTTAGGAGATGTTTGCTCTTGCCTGTGGCTTAAGAGCCTCCTGCCAGGCTGTTGCACCCAGAGGCATCATTGCTGCATCCCAAGCACCAGGCTGGGTGTGTGACAGGGACAGTGAGTGCATGTCCTCTCTGTACCTTGGAACATAAAACTAACTTTGTCCTCAAGGCTCATAAATATGGCTGTATGTCAGACCCACATTTATTCTTTAAAACATATATATATATATATATATATATATATATATATATATATATATATATATATATTTTTTTTTTTTTTTTTTTTTTTTTTTTTTTTTTTTTTTTTTTTTTTTGCAGGACCAGGATTCAAACTCACAACCTTGCAGACAAGATCCTGCTATGTGACAAGTGCCCAGGCAGCCATTTTTGCCACAGAGTTATCTCCCCAGCCCCTAGAATATTTTTTTAAATATATATGTTATGGCCCCTTCAGCCTGCCCTGGGGATGGGGCTGGCACAGCATGTGTTGTCAGGGATCTCTTTAGAATATTTCTGTTCATGAACTTAATTTTAATTTTATTAGCTTTATTAAACAATGAGTAAGGGGAAAAGTCACCAAAATAGTTTTTAATATTTATTAAATATCTATAAAAAAGTATAAAATTTTTCAACATTGACTGGTTTTCAGAAGATGAGAAACAAATTTCTATATGAAACACAATGAAAAACCAATAGTACTCTACCAAAAGAATCTGCAGTTAACACACCCAAGGCAGGGCACACTTGCCAAGAACACTCGGCTTCACTCACACCTGCAGCGCCCGCCTTTTGCTTCTCTGGATGTCTGTAGGACGTCACTCCTTTTTTGTTTATTTGTTTGTTTTTTGGTACTGGTGATTAACTCAAGGCAGGCACTTATGCCACTGAGCTATCTCCCTGATCTGTAGGCCATACTTGACATTTCAGCAGTTTTGTTGTTTTGTCAGGTTTTTATTATATAGTGTGTAGCTAATATAAAATAAAATATCAATAAAATAATTAAATTCTTAATAGGTATTGTGTTTAGAAACATCAACATTTTCACATCTGCTGTTTACGTGCTTATAAGACCTAAAAGATTACATCAGAAATAAAAACCTAGGTGAGCTACAGCATACACACAAAAGTCTAAGATAGCTGCTATCCCAACCAGGGCAGCCCCACACCGGGCAGCTGCTTGTCCACACACAAGTAGCACTCACACGGAAGCATGGCCCTTCCTGTGGGGACAGCTGGCATCTTTTTGGCTTTGCTGTTGTCTAGGCAGGTCTTTGTGACGCTGCCCCTGCCTGCCCACCTGCCAGCTCACCAGTGTAATCCATAATGTTTTGTGTAGTTGCCTGAGCAGAGGTATCTTGTGCTTCTGTTGTATGTGCTCTCATGAACACCCATCCCAACCCTCTAGGAAAACTCCTCCATGTTTTGCTCTGTTTTCTTTGTAAACTATCAAACTATGCCACACATTTAGGATTGATTAAAACACAATCATTGGTCAAAGCATTGTGTTTCAAGTAACATCATAGTTGCTGCCTAACTCATTAACAACATCTATTTCACACTTGGTTTTGTTGAAAGTTTCCATTTCAGCCTTCTATTTTGTCAATTTCACAATGAAATGTTGAAATCAGCAATACAAGTCTACTTTTTCTTTGCCATAAACAAGGCCAGTGTCCTCTTTCTGAAATTCAACATACAATCCTCTGTTCTGAAGTTGCAACATTTTGGCTGTCACATGTCTATAATCCCAACAGTTTGGAGCCTGAGGCCAGAAGATTGCTGTGAGTTCAAGCTGGCCTGAACTACACAGTGATTCCCTATCTCATAAAGACCAAAAAAAAAAAAAAGAAAAAATTACAACATTTCATTTGGAATTTGTTTTTTGTTTGTTTCTTTTTCTTTTTCTTTTTTTTTTTTTTTTACTCCATTCCCTGTGCTGGTCAGTTTTGCTGTTAGCAAATGTCACATCAGCTGGAAACTAGTAAACGGGTTGTTGAGTATCACGTTCTGATGAGTGTGGGTGATGGGAGCAACAAGTCTGTTCATAGCTTCACTCAGTTGATTACTGTACAAATAAGGACCTGAGTTCCAATATAAATGTCTACATGGAAAGCATAGTAAGTCTTTGCATCTACAAGAGCATAAATTTTTATGCTAATATAAACATAAAACACCAATAAAATAATTAAGTTCTTAATAGGTATTGTGTTTAGAATAGACATCAACATTTTCACATCTGCTGTTTATGTGCTTATAAAACTTAAAAGCTAACATCAGAAATAAAATCCTATGCAAACTACAGCGTACACACAAAAACATTTTGACTCATCATTTTTCCAAAAGTATTTCACTTTCCTGCAACCACCATGAGAAATCCCTGCTAAGTACAGCAGACCTGTGAATGCTTTCAGTTCAGCTGGTGTCTTAGCAAAGGTATTTTAACATGGCTATTGGTGCAGGGTGCTTTACTTGCATTTCAGCCTCTGTATAGTTCACAGCATTTTGTAGCATGGAGCAGCAGGGCTACCATTCTGCCCAGTACACTTCAGCCCTGCCAAGACCCTCACTGTATGTTGGGACCTAGCTCTAACACTGGACCATGCCATTTTTTTGTATGGCCATTTCACATTTCAACTTGTCAGGTATGTGCTCACATCGGTTTTCTTTCTTTTTTGGTAATCTGTGCAGGGTCTCACTACAAGCTCAAACTTGTGGTGATCCTCCTGTTTGAAGCCTCCCCAGCACTGAGATTATAGGCACACACCACCATGCCTGGACGTGGTTGTTGGCTCAGCACACCCGGGGCAGGGCCAGCATGGCATGTGGTGCTAGGGATCAAACCCTGGTCCCTGCACTTGCCCAAGAAGGTGCTTAGTCCAATGAGTATCTCGCCGACCCTACATTGCTGTTTTGTCATATGAATCAAGGAGGTCTGCATTCCTGCATCTGTATCAGTCAATTCTTGCTCCATGTCACTGTCACAGAACTTTGGCTAATACAGGCTATGTCAAAGTCATCAACATCATCATCCACCTACATTTCTCTTGTTACAAAAGCATGTGTTTTACCATAATGGATCAGCTTCATCATCTGCATGAGTAAGCTGATGATTCACTTTTGATTCCTCCAAAGCTTGCAAACGTGGTTTTCCACATGTTGTTGTACCAAATTGGGCTACTTCTACCAGAAAAACTGAGTGAAAACTCTCACAAACAAATCCTAGAATGCTATGGGTCTACTGGACCCTTTGTGATGCTGGGATAAACATGCAAAACCAGTTAGATGGGAGGACAAAGGTGGGTCCCAGCTGTTTTTTTTTTTTTTTAATTTTATTTTATTTTTTCTTGTTTCAGAATCTTTGTTTATTCACTCATTTTTATGGCTGGCTCAGCCCGCCCCGAGGGCAGGGCTGGCGCAGCATGTGGTGCCGGGGATCGAACCGCGGTCCCTGAAGCCGCCCAAGCTTTCCTAAGCAGGCACTTTAGACCACTGAGCCATCCCACCGGGCCCCGGTCCCAGCTTTGCATAAGTGCACACTCCTTGCTATTCATCACACCAACAGGGTAAACATAAAGTGCTTCCTGTATCCCTGAGGGAAAGGTACTAAGACATACAGCCAGCGATTACACCAAAGGACAGATTTATAGTAGAAAAGTCAAGGATGGGCCTGCTGAACCCAGGCTTGTGTTCTAAAGCCACCAGGACTCCCCTAATCAAGTTAATAAGGTTCCCCACTAGAATAAGCTCAGTTACCTCCCACAGGCTCCATCTTTCAATGTTATACTTAGACTGTTTCCTCCTTTTTTGTTGTTGTTGTTCTGTACCAAGAATCAAACTTGGGACCTTGCACTTGCTAGGACTCCCCTGCCATTTTTTGTCATTTTGAAACAAGGTTGTGCTGTGCAGTCCAAGCAGGCCTTGAGCTCACTTTGCAGCCCATGCTGGTCTCAAACTCACAACTGTCTCAGCCTTCTTAGTGCTGGGATTACAGGCAAGTGCCAGCATTCCTGGCTCGTTTCCAGCCAGCCCAGGATGCCGGGTGCACTCAGTCCTGCCTAAAGCCTAACACTGCATGAAGCAGGACACAGAAGGCATTCCTGGCAGGGCAGCACTGGGAAGCACTGCCATCTCTTTGTCCCTCCCTTCTGAAGGTCTCTGCTGCCCCCTTACCCTGGGCAAAGTCCGCTTACCGGCACATGTCTGCTCTTCCCTGACACTGCCACACTGTTCCTTCTCCAGCTTGTCAGCCCACAAGTCCGTGTGTACAAAGATGCTGTTGCTGTGGCACAGTGAGACACAGGTGTGGCCTGGGTGGGCAGGACCAGTCTGCTCATGTGGATCGTGGCTCTCGGGTTAACAGATCTTGACCAGCAGCCCTCTCCAGAGCAGAGCTACAGGCCAGCCATCGATTGCGTGGCTTTGATACTTTCTAACATGAGAGTGCTGAGCTCTCTTATGAGGGCGGAAGACACTGGAGAATGGCGAAATGAGAAACAGCCAGAGGCCCCATCCTGATGCACTGCTTCCCGGTGGCCCCAGCCGCTAAGGTTGCCACTCGGAGCCATTTCATTTTGTGCATGCAGTAGTGATTCCTGTTAACTTAATGTTGTGGTTTGTATCTAGCTGTCCCCACAAAGCCTCATTTAAATCATGGGGTTGTCAAGCACACATGGCTCAAGGGGCAGGGCTTGAAGGGTTGTGGCCAAGAGGCACAAACTGTTGAACTGACAGCAGGAGCTGTAGGTGTGTCCCCCCCACCCCATGCTACGGTTTCTCACGGAGGTATGGAGTGAATCATCTGGGACATGCCAGCACCCCAGCCTCTCCTGCAGGAAATCTCCAGGAACTGTGAACTAAATAAACCTTTCCTCCTCTGAGCTTGTGTCCAGTATTTGTCCAAGTAACAAGACAAAAATGACTAAGACACTTAATATTTTAAAACTATGTAATAACTGTTTATTTTTAAACTTCTCACTATGACATTTTATAAAGGAAAAGCTATAGGACCTCCCTCACCCCTGCTGCCATGCCTCCCACATTCTAGGGGTAGTGACTGTTCCAAACTGGGACCCTAGCAGAGCAGACCCTGGTGGCACA
This sequence comes from Myocastor coypus, assembly GCA_004027025.1. NCBI lineage: Eukaryota > Metazoa > Chordata > Mammalia > Rodentia > Myocastoridae > Myocastor > Myocastor coypus. The sequence continues at coordinate 130,697 of PVJA010000757.1, forward strand.
CACTTGCAATACCAGGCCAGCACAGGAAGCACAGCAAGACCCTGCCTCAGGAAAAAAGAAGCGCTGGGAACACAGCTCTGTAAGCTTCTAGTTCTGATCCCCAGTGCTGGAGGAAAATGTGGTGTGCTACCTGTCACAGACCTGACGCCGGGTCAGTCCAGAGGGAAGCAGGCTTTTAGAGGGGCATGAACACCAGCAGGCCCGCATGGCATCAGCATAAGTATCAGCCCAGAGCCCAGAGCCATGGGCACTGCAGGATAGGTGCTCCCACAGGCCCGGATTCTTAAGACCTCAGAGTATGTCAGCATGCACAAGGCGCTAGCCAGTCTGTAGAAGATGAGTTCAAGGCCATATTAAATCTACACCCTTTCCACTTTGGTACACTGGCATTTTCACTTTGTCCTTTTTCCCATCAAAAATGTATTTTTCATATAGCTTAAATTAAGTCAAATAGAGCCTTCCTTCAGAAGGTGTTGAGTTGTGGCTTAAGCTTCTTAAGAAATACCTGTAGAATGTCTTAACAGTCCCTTCAGTAATCTCCCCGAAGGCAATACCATTGTACAGTAGCCAATTATGATTTAAAGTTCAGGTATTCTGAGCTAAAAATACCAATATTGCACAGGCAGTAAAATATTGATATAAGGGCATAATAAAAAGGGAAGAGAAATTTGCCTAAAGTCTATGAATTTTATATCTTGCTACCAAAATTGGAAGACATTTCAGTGTTTTTGTTCACTGATTGTTCAGAAAGGGTATGATGTATGGAAGTATTTTATTATCTACAAGAACTTGGGAATACAAGCTTCAGAAGCAGGCATATTGAGGTCAATATGCACTTGGTAATTTCTAGTTGTGCTGTGAATTGTGAAGTTTCCATTCTTCCACCCTTTTTTCTGCCTGTGTCTTTCCCATCATTTGTCTTTTTTCAGGTGACATATCTAATTTATTACACATACTGTATTATATTTAATAAAATCTATTATGTAAAAAAAGTAAGTCATCATAGCTTATACCCCTTTGGAGGTCACTACAGGTCTTTTGTTACTTAAATGGGACATCAAAATCAAGTGATTTTATAAATTCCACTGCTTTTACATTGTATGCTAAACTTCTATGTGTTTGTAAAATATCAAAGCTTTTTTATAAATACCAATTTTAATTTTGGACTGGAAAACAAACAACTTTATTAAGAATTAGAAGAATTTTGATTGATCTTTTAAAAATCCCCATTATAAATCTTAAAAAATATATATATATATTTTTTCATCAACACTTAGAAATACAACTTATAGTTATCAAGGTAGTAAGTAATAAATAAAGAGAGCACCTATGAAGCACTGGGGGGGTAGCTTTGATTTTAGAAACTAAACTGAAATAAAAGCCTTTGAGAAGAAAACCCCCAAAAGGACCGGCGGTATAGCTCAGCGGATTTAGCACTTGCTTAGAGGAAGCACAGGGGCCAGGGTTCGGTTCCTGGCTCCTTGTGCCAAGCCGGCCCTGCTCTAGAGCACACTGAGTCGGCGAGACTGGGCGTGGTGGCACCAGTCTGTAATCCCAGCCCTTGGGAGGTACAAACAGGAGGATCACTATGACTCAGTAGTGAGACCTTAAAAAAAAAGTAAAGAGAAGACGGAAATGGACATTAAAAAAAAAAAAAAAAAAAAAGCCAAAGCAACTCACAGGCTGTCTTCTACCTTCACATACAAATTTTGAGAACATCTTTCTTACATTTTATGCTCAAAAGATTTAAGTCTTTTCCAGACCATTACATTGTCCATTGCTCTTTTTACTTCATTCTAAATTTAGGTACACTTTTTCCTCCCTTGGCTCTATTTGCAACTACTTTGTGGTGAAAGCTACCTGGCATTCCTTTCTCTAGGGGTGGTCCAGCTGGCCATGGGGCCTCACATCTCTGATCCCAACACCTGGAAGGTTGAGGCAGGAGGACTGGTGCAAGTTCAAGGCCAGCTTGAACTGCATAGTGAAGTCCTGGGCTTCACTCATTGAAATCATCATTTACTCAGGATTGGGGGTGCCAAGCATCTTGCTTGATTTCTCTAGTTAATTTTCCTGTCTCTTAATGTAATATCCTTTAATGAAAAGATGCACAATGTGATAGGGAAGCATGCTGAATGTTCAATCTCTTAAAAATGACTGCAGTTAAGACATGCAGCGCGCATCCCCCTCAGAATCCTCCCCTCATGCCGCAGACTTCATCCCACGGCACTGGGCACCTCCTGCAACAGCTCTGGACTCCTCTTCCCCGAGGGTCTAGGGCTCGTTGTCCTGGCTGCCTCATCATCCTGAATGGATTCAAACTGGGCATGTTGATTTCAGCAACAAGCCAGAGGCGCTCGGGTCAGAACAGGTGCACAGGGTGGAGGAGCACCCGGTGGCAGGTTTTCCAGGACGGTCCTTCCCCCATGGGCTCAGCAGCAGCATTCACTGTTTCGATTGCATTTCCCAAAGACCTTCAGGAGCAAGGGCACATAGTGCCACTTCAGAAACTGGGAAGGACGATGGGTAAGCGTGTTCCAAGCAAAGGAGTTCAAGGCAATGTCTTTCACTGTAGACAAAGATTTTTAAACTTAAACATTCTGTGCTCAGCACGTGCCGCGCAGCCTTGAGAGGGCGATGGGATGATTCCTCTCTGGGATGACTGAGGAATTAGCGACATGAGGTGTAATCTCTTTAAATCCTATAAACTCTTAAGCAAGAGTAACTAAATCTGGAAAAGATCCCCAATCTCTTAAGTCTTTTTAAAAATTGTATGTAAACAACCAAAAATATAGCTAGCGCATCACACATTGCACCCTCAAGGGGGCGCGTGGATAAAGTGGCAAAGCTAGGTCCGCCCCGCAGAAATCCGGAGCCTGCTGAGGAGTCTGCTGGGGACCCAGCCCCTGCCGAGATTTACAGCTGAACCAGGCCTGGGAGCTGCAACGGACTCCTGGTTCCCCAGGAGCTGCCAGGCAGCCTGGGCCAGGAGGGTTCGCATCCTGCAGCCTAGGGGTGGGGGAACCGCTTCAGCACCCGGTGTAGCTGTGCACCCTGGCGTCAGGCTCGCGAGGGCGAGGGCAAGGGCAGGTAACACACAGCAGGTGGGATGGTACCGCAGGCCCCTGGCGGGCATCACCCCAGATATGCCTCTGTGTGTGTGTGTGTGTGTGTGTGTGTGTGTGTGCGCGCGCGCGAGCGCGCGCGCGTGTGCTAGAACACTGTGAATTGGGCCAGGGCCTTCACACCAAGCCACATTCTCAGCCCTTACTCCTTTTTATTTTGCGAGTGGGTCCTGTTAATTTGCTCAGGCTGGCCTCATCAGCCTTGCCATCCTCCTGCCTCAGCCTCCCCTAAGTAGAGATTACAGGTGTGCCTACCACATGTAGCAGTGAATGCTCCACTGTATTAACACCTTTGCTCAGAAACTCAAATTTGCCCTCATGTGAGTTCTACTGCCTTTCAGGAACAGGTTGTTTTACCCAAGGCCACCTATTCTATTTTTCTCTGTGTGTGTCTATTGGATTTTAACCCAGGGCCATAACCACACTAAAGTTCACAAATATAGGAGATACAACCTACAATAATAAATCTTCTGATAGATTATTAAGGTCAATATTCTTCAATGCTCTACTTAAGTGGAGCATTCACCCATCCTCTCTGCAGTCTAAGGGAAGGCAATTCTATCTTTCATCATAAAGTAAAACTGAGAATGGATCAGAGATCAAATATTAAGGCAGAAACATTAAATCTGCTGCAAGAAAAAATAGGTGAAACTCTTGAAGACACTGCAGTAGGCAAAGATGGTATAGAATAAAACTGACTGCACAGAACTATCACCAACAATCAATAACCAGGATCTCATTAAAAAGCTTTTGAGAATCTACCAACAGATTGAAGAGATAACCCACAATATGGGTTAAAATGTTTCTCAGCTGTTCCTTAGACAAAGGATTACTGTCAAGAACATACAAAGAAAAAAATCAGAGCCCCCTAATTTAAAGACCTGATACAAACATAGGCATCTGAGATGAACATACACTTCACAGGTGAAGAAACACAAAGAGCAAATAATATATGAAAATATGAAAAAATGTTCATTACTGGTTCTTCACGAGCAAATTAAAACAACACTGAGATTCCATCTCATCCTAGAAAAAATAGCAACTATCATGAAATCAGTAACAAATGCTGGAGAGGCTGTGGGGGAAAGGAGTCCTCCTCCTCTGTTAGTGGGAGTGTAGACTGGGGCAACCACTGTGTAAATCAGTGTGGAGATGCTGCAGAAAACTAGGAATGGAAGTCCTACTTGACCCAGCTATTCTCCCAGAATAGACTCCAGCTTGGTCTCTTCTGGGATTCTTCCGCCAGGAGAATTAAAAACATATCAACATATGTACTCCCATGTTTACTGCAACACAATTTGTAAGACCTCAGTCTTGGAAACAACCCATATGCCCATCAACAGAGGAATAATAAAAAAAAAAGATGGGTCCTTTTTACACAATGGAGTATTACTCAGCTATAAAAAAGGATAAACTGGATTTTTATAGGTAAATGGATGCACATCCAGGCCACACTCATAAATGAAATAGACATGTGTGTGTAAATACTGTAATGTCTCCCTAGTGAGAAGCTGAAGAAGTAAATAAGATCCAATATGTACAACAGATATTGTAAAATACAAAAATATTCAAAAGGAAACAAACTGGGATGGGGGAAGGAGAAAGGAAGGGAAAGGTAACATCTATATTTACATCTGCATCTGTATCTATCTATACAATAGTTAAAATATACTACCAGCTTCTCTTAGTTGGTTCAAAAGTTTGTGTTAATATTGTTTGGTCAAGTAATAAATGCCGTACTGAGTAACCAAAGATAACAATATGCAATGTAGTAACCATTGTTACCTTCTTTTGAATTTTTTTTTTTTTTTTTTTCTCTTTAAAATAAAGGGCAGGCAGTTCTTCAGTCGGTCACTTTGTGCGTGTGGATTCCGAAGTTTCTTAGCCAGCCCAGTCTGAGGCGTTCTCAAAGCGCAGGTCTGTCTAGAAGCGGCTTCTGGCACAAGTCCGACGACCTTTTCCTGCCTCCTCCGAATACTCTTCCCCAGACTTAACCAGCCGCGTTCCCACCACAGTTCTCCGCAGCCTGGGAGGTTCCCCGCTGCAGAGCCGGCTAGGACGCTAAAGAAACGCGGAACCCAGACGCGCCCAACAGGAAGACGGTGTGCGCGCGAAGAAGGCCGAAGAGCAACAGCAAAGTGGGGCGGGGACACGGCGCGGCTCTCGAACTACAATTCCCAGGAAGCCTGGGCGTGCGAGAAGCGGCTCAAGCCGGATGTGACACAAACCCTGGACGGATGCGAGCCTGATCTTTGGCAGCTAGAAAGCTTTCCCTGGCCGGATGTGAGGCAGTCGGGGCAGATGTGCGGCACCTGCGAGCGGAAATGAGGCAGTCCCGGGCGGAAGCGGAGCAAGCGCGCGCCGCGACCTTTGAAGGGAAGAGGAAGTGCTCGGCGTTTCGCGGCCTGAGGAAGGGTTGGCGAGGTAGCGGGCGCGGCGCGGGCCGCGGGGTCGCAGGGTACGGTGTCACAGACTGCGGTCACTTCCGAGGCGGCGGCCCGGCGCGGGGAGGGGGCGGCTCGGCCCCCATCTTTGCTATTCCTCTGGCGACTGGCCCGCAGAGGGAGCACGATGTCCGCCGAGGTCCCAGAGGCGGCGTCGGCCGAGGAGCAGAAGGTGAGCGTGGCAGAAGGGACCGGGACGGGCGCACGGGCTCCCCAGTCGGCTCCTGAGATGCCAGATGGGGCACCTCGAGTCTGGGCCAGAGCTCTGAACCTCACTTCGCTTGAGAAGTTCGCGTTTCCGCTGATTGAGCCGCGGCGTAGACCCAATCGGGCCTCGGATCCCGAGCCTCACCCGCGGGCTCGCGCGGGGCTCTGACGACTTATTTCGGGTAGCGTGGATTGCTGCGGTCACGACGGCCGCTCTCCAGTGTGGGGACGGAGCCGGTGCTGCTCGTCCTGCCGCTTGCTACCCTGCTTGCGGGACCCAGGGCGGGCGAGGAGACGGGAAGGTCCTTGGCTTACCAAGTCCCGAGCTGCGATGGGCAGAGGAGCTTCTCTTGCACACCAGTCAGCATCGCAAACACCGCGAGCATCGCTGATGCCTGGGCTCCGGCCCCTCATCCGGAGGAAGTTGGCTCAGGGTCCTGAACCGTGTGTGCTAACTTTTCCTGAGTCAGATGGTGCTGCTGTATTACTTGCTAAGTAGCTAAGGAAACAGTAATAACAAGCGATAGGCCAGGGCTATTTCCGTGAAGTTATTAGACATTTTTAACACTTTTCAAGAAGAATGATGGACTTTCAGTTTTAAAAGAAAAAAGTAGTGTGCATGTGACTTAAGGGATTGCAACTTTAGCAATAATTTTAAGTAAAATACTTGTTACAGTTATTACATGCTTCTGATTTAGAGTTCAGGAAATAAGTCAACGGTTATAGTATCTTAAACGCTAACATCAAGGGCACACAGTAGTGTATTAAGTAGTTTTCTTTGAGATTTGGTTTTTAACCGGGTGTGGTGGAGCACTCCTATAATCCCAGCACTTGGGAGACCAAGGCAGGAGGACCAGTGCAAGTTCCAGACCAGCCTGGGCTACAAAAGTGAGCTCAAGGCCAGCCTGAACTGCATAGTGAGACCCTGTCTCAAAAAGACAAAAACAAAAACAAAAAAAAAATTTGTTTATTGGTAAGAGTACGAAGTGTCAATTCTGAGAGGCATTTATTGAAACATTGAAATGTATTTTTTAATACAAAGGATAGCTTGAATGTTGTCTTCTCAATTGTTTGTGGTAAACATTTATTCTGAGTCCTCAATTTTAGCTGCTGTCATTAATACCAGGTATGTTGGGAATACAGTGTCCTCTTGAAGTTTGATCGCAGATGCTGAGGGCTAGCGGCCTGGATGTTACCCCAGACAGGAGGAAATGTGCACAGTCATGTCCATGGCCTGTGGGCCAGGTCACCTGCTTCTATTTGGAAGAAGAGTTAGATGACCTGAAAAGTTGGGTTATTGTCTGTGTACCAAATTGCCCTTTCAGTCAATGCCAAAGCACTCAGCTAAAAATACTTCCAAGGCTGTGGTGGGTTAGCCTGTTGCTTCAGAAAAATGGAGGTGACACATTGCAGCTAGTAGTGTGTGCACCCACAAGCAGGGAGGGATCCAAGAGGCCTCGGTCATTGGGATAGTAATTAAATATCCACAAGCAGGAAGTTTTATAAGCTGTCATCCCTTAAATTTTATGCTACTCCAAAAGTAAAATACAGATGGCCCATTTCCTGTGGCTGATATTTTGCTGAACTGAGTCCCCAGGGTGCTGAGTATATGAGAGCAAGGTGGAAAGGAAGCCTTTTGGATTGTGCCAAGTCCCTTTCCTAGGCCACAAGGTGACTTGGTTTCCTTAAAAGTGAGCAGTGAGGTCACTCTTGACTCCTTAGAGTCACAAGTAAGGTTTTGTTTTAAACTGACTATTCTTCCCCCTACCCTGGACTGTTCACCCCAGCCACAAGCATGTGATACTGTCCAGAGAGGAAAGGTGCTTCAGAGTGCTGAGCTTACATGTGCTTTTCTCTGTGACCACTGAGTGGAAACCCAATGATGAGGAAGCTGGCATGGTGGTGCATGCCTATAATCCCAGCACTTGGGATGCTGAGGCAGGAGGATTGAGTTTGAGGGTAGCATGGGTCAGAAAATAAGCTCAAGGCCAGCCTGACCTGCATATCAAGACTCTGTCTCAAAAAGTCCAAATAAAAGCTGAGGGGGTCAGGAAGGGACCTCATGGATCTGTCAGCTATGAGTTGGGAGTCCTCAAACCCTGAACTTGGAGTGGGCAGCATACTGGTTCCAGGGGTGAGAAGCAGAACTACAAAGTGACCAATGTGGCTCCCTTAGGCAGGGTCCACACTCTGGTCTCTACAGTGCTCAAGAGCTGGGGCCGAGGGTTCTCCCAGTCCTTCCCTTGAAGCCTTGCCTCAGTCTTCCCAGACAAATGGCTGTGAGAAAAGACAAGCAGGCTAGCCACATAGTCTAGAACCTTAGCTTAGGCACAGCTCAGAAAACCAAGTGTGGTATGGGTGTGTGTGAGAGAAAGATGCAGCTTATGATTTTTGAGCGGATCCATTAAATAGATCTTCTAGAAGTTATACTATTCATCACACTAAGTTGGAAAAGGTAACAGAACTATCAGCTAAAAAATTCCTATCGGGGCCGATAGCTCAAAAGACTAAAGCACCTGCTTAGGCAAGTGCAGGAACCAAGGTTTGATTCTCAGCACCACATGCTGTGCCAGCCCCACCCTCAGGGCAGGCTGAGCCAGCTAGAGTCCAGGCGCAGTGGCACATGCCTTTAATCCCAGCACTGGGGTGGCTGAAAGCAGGAGAATCGCGAGTCTGCACTGCGTAGAAAGACTGTGCAACAACAGAATACATTTTAAAAAATAAAATATTCTTTATCAGTTAAAGGTCCTTGTGGATTTTTGTTTTGTGCCTGGTGGAGGAAGAAGAGAACCCCACACACACACACATACCATTACTTAAATTCTAGTCCTGTACTGCACAGCAGTGGTTTAGTACAGAACTGAACCCTGCTCCAGCCCCACAGGCTCTAATGCTAACCAGGTGTCAGAAGCCAGAGGTGGGCTCTGGAGTCACCTGGCTGGTGATCCTTTGCGCAGTGGGCAGCTTCATCTGTGCGATGTTGGTCAGAGTCTGGAGTCCGACCTTCTTGGCTGACATCTGGGTCCTTGCACCATCTCCCTCCTGTGCCTACATGGTTCCCACACCTGACTTTTCTAGGTGCTCTCTGTCCCCAAACAGAACTTTCCTGCCAAGCTCTCATGTGTCAAGAGCCTGAAACCTTTGCATTCCCTGCAACCACTAGCACAGGGTCTTGGATAGAGCAGGTGGGTGTTGGTCAGTTAGGGTTAAGTTAGTGTTCAAGACAGGAAAACACACATGGTAGTAGTTTAAATGACATAGGAGTTACTCTTTTTCATGCTGAGGCATCCTGAAGACACCTAGCCCATGGCTGGGAGGTATAGCCCAGGGGTCAGGGTCCAGGCTCCTCCTGTTTCCAGCCCATCGCCAGATTTGGAAAATTTGCAGTTAGTACAGGAAGTTCATGGAGCAGTTTTGATGTCATCATTGGTCCCAAGAAGATACAACCAAGCTTTCTGATTCTGATGAGAATGAGCAAGTGTAATCCCAGCCTGCCCAGGTTCTTGAGGTCTGGGGGAGCAAACCAGAGAGGGGTCGACCCAAAGACTGCTAAGGCTTTTCTCAACTTGTACCCCCACCAGCCAATCAGTGCCATCCTCCTTCCACAAGACTTGTGAGCCTTATGTAGTGCTCTTTGTGTGCTCATAACTAAGTATAGTTATTCTTCTGGCCTGGAACACCCAGAGATCCTCCTGCCTCAGCCTCCTGAGTGCTAGGCTTACAGATGTGCACTACCATGACTGGCAATCCAAATTTGAATTTTAAAAATATTCTTTTAGGTTCTTTCCTTTCTGTTGACCTTTGATGTAGCTTTGTTTTCTTTTTGTTTTGTTTTTTAATCTTTATATTATGGTGGCTCAGCCTGCCCTGGGGGTGGGGCTGGCACAGCATATGGTGCCAGGGATTGATCCATGGCTCCTGCAGTTGCCTAAGCTTGCCTAAGCAGGTGCTTTAGACTACTGAGCTATCTAACCGGCCCTAGCTTTGTTTTCTATTTCACTAATTTCTGTTATTTTTTCCATTTCCTTTGGGTTCTTTTCTCTATTTTGGGGTGGAGCTGACACAAACCTTTCTGTTTAGTTAGTTCCCTGTAAACTAGATGAAATGTAAAATGAATACTATAAACTTCAAAATGATACAGTGCCATAGAACACAATTCTAAAAATGGTGTGGTATACAGCATTTTTGCTCTCTAGCTTACAAGTATTTTTTGTGGGGTTTTGTTTGTGTTTCTGTCTTTTTGAGACAGGGCCCTTATGCAGTTCAGGCTGGCCTTGAACTAACTCACTTTGTGGTCTAGGCCAGCCTTGAACTCACAGTAATCCTGCCTCTGCCCCACAAGTGCTAGGATTACAGGCATGCACCACCAAACCCAGCTGCTAGCTTACAAGTTTTGATAATTCTTATTATTAGGAAGTTCCCATGATTTCTTTGTAACAGAATTAATAGTGTGTGATTTCCAGTTGTTGGCGATTTGTTTGTCTTATGTTACTGGCTTTAACCTGAAAAGTCACCTCATAGGTGGTGGCTTGGAGACAGTGGTGAAGGCTGCTTCACAGCCTGTATTGTTGAATCAGGCAGTTCACGGCCCCTGGGAAGGTGATGGATTCTCCAGTTTTTAGATGTAGTTATCATCAATATTTTTGCTTTACCTTTTCCTACATTATTTTGTTATTAGCAATTAAGAGTGGAGTGCTGAGTTTCATGGTGGTGGACTTGGAAGTTACTTGTTGCAGTTCATAACCTGGGCTATTTTATCAGGAATGAATCTTTAGATCTTCTGTACTTCTGAGGCTGACACTGATAAACCACAGGAGCATTTTGTGTCTCTTACCCGATGCTGGTCTGCTTGTACACTGCCACTGGACCATGTTCTTCCTGGGTCCTCTGTTTTGTTTTTCATACATCTTTAGGTCGCCAGGCACTTGGGCAAGGGACCCTCTTGCACTAGCTACCTTCTGTTGGGGTTGCAGCTGTGCACCCTGGGCCTCATTTCCCTGATCTATATTATGATTTTTCCTCCTCTGTTGCTTGTTGTCTCTCACTCACTCTTTGAATGCTTTTTCCACTTTTGTTACCACTAGTTTGGAAACTATATAGTTTTCTGTTTTATTTGTGCTCATTGCCATTTACTTTTACCCCGCATCCTTGATGGTAGGTCATTTTACATCATCTAAGGCATGCGAGTGGCAGCTCTGAGAATCCCAAGGACTGGGCACTGTTCTTGCTCCTTTTAGTGGGCTTGTGCCAGCATGAGTGGAGGGCTTGTCCTTTTTCTCAGCCCCACTTCTGAAGCATAGCAGATAGGGGCACAGACTGATTTCTGTGTAGTTCATGGTTATACCTCAAAGCCTATTTCAGGATTTGTTTTTATTCTACCTGAAGCAGATGTTTAGGAATTTTTTGATGCCCGATAGTGTGCCATCACACTGTATTCTGTGTCCTATTTTTGTCACTTTTGAATTGACCACAGAAATAAGTCATTCATTTTCCTGGTTTTATTGGCATGCTATAAAGCATATTGTATGTTTCAGATAGAGAGAAGTATGACCTAGGGCAGCAGCGGGTCCAGTGGGCTGTTTGTTATGAAAAGCTCTGAAAAGTTGGCCAAGGCCAGCCCAGCCTGTGCATCTCCAGAGATGGGGGTTGTTGCTGCAGGCTTTTGCGCTTCATGATGCAGCTTGGGTCCTAGTACCTTTTCCCAACCCTGAGTGCTAAACACAGCCGAACCTGGAATTGAGTTGGGCAGCTGCAGGTGTAGGAACTTGAGGCTCGCCATGTTACGAGGCTGGCCTCAAGCTCTTGGGCCTCATTGATCTCTGGCCTTGGCCTCCTGAGTTGCTAGAAGCACAGGTCACCACCTTGCCCACTTGAATCAATTCTTTTTTCAAAGGAAAATAAATACACACTAAACCTAGCCAGCCTTTTCAGCTGTCTGTGCTGCTCATGTTTTAATGGGAAACCTCTGGATGTGACAAGACATGATAAGTAGGAGCAATGACTCTGGAGACCCCTCAACTTGCAGGAAAATACTCAGCAACTGAGCATTGCCCTAGCCACCTTCCTGCCCCAGATGTGCCTTAAAAATTTGCCAAGTTGTCAGCTGATAATTGACCTAGTTTGGGGGTGGTTGGGCTCTATCAGTGTAAAGAGTCACTCTTGGCTGAAGCACCCTAGCAGATCTCTAGAAGGCCTGGCCTCACCAAGATTGCCCATTCAAGAGGCCAAGCACCAGTGGATTTGTGGGCCTTGGTACACTGCAGTGGCTGAGGCAGCAGTTGACATGCTGAGGCTCTTAGGGCACACTCATGGTGCCCAAATATAGGTGGAAGTAGGAACAGTGTTGTATGCCACACACCTCACTGACATCTGTGGGAAACATCCTTTATTAGTTATATTACCATGACAGATACCCAACAGTCAAACGTTGGAAGAAGGGCCGTTTATTTTGGCTCCCAGTTTCCATGGGTTCTGTCCATGGTGAGCCAGGCTGTGACAAGGACAGCTGCTGTGTGGCCCAGGAAACAAGAGGAGGGAAGGAGGCAACAAGAACACACCCTTCAGAGGCATAGTCCCAAAGGGAGGGACAGGCTTTTCAGCAACAAGCAGCCAGCCTTGACACATGTGCCAGAGGCCTGCCCCATTGGTCTGGACCAGAATGTTAAGTGACTGGCACAGTCCCCATGATAAAGTGTTCAGTGTTGGGAAGAGGCTCCTGGGAGTGTGAGTTGCAGCACTGAGAAAATTCCACAGATGCAGGGACCTGGGAAGAGAGGGAGGACATGCCCGTGGAAACAGTATCTGACAGCTGCTCCTTTTTTCTTGAAATGCCCCAAAACAGATGGGGTGGAACAATATTCAAGGGAGATGTTGAAGATGAGGAAAGTTTTGACAGTACATAAATAAATATTAAATGTTAATATAATGTTGAAAATTTGTACAAAAGTTGTATGATGTCAATTTGTCAGTTCCTAGATAAATGATTTTCTAAGCAGTTGGTGTGACATTTGTGGGTTTGCCATTCCTGCCTTTGATGATCCTAAGTAGCCAGGAGGAATGAGGTGTGCATACAAAAGCACACCTCAACCTGGAGCCTCACTGGCACCCTGTACGGCACTGCATGCATGGAAGCACTGCTTCCCTGAGGTACGGTCTTTTGAAGGATGTACACTAAACCAGGACTTGGATTGGAGATAAATAGGCTGAAGACACTGGCAGTCTGGTCAAAGAAACAGATTTTGATACATTAAAGAATGATGCCTTTTTTTTCTTTTTCTTTTTCTTTTTTAATTATGGCTGGTCAGCCTGTCCTGGGGGTGGGGTTGGTGCAGCACATGGTGCCAGGGATCAAACTGTGGTCCCTGTGGTTGCCTAAGGAGGCGCTTTAGACCACTAAACCTGCCCCAAGAACAACACCTTTGACATGAACAGTTTGTAATCTTAAACATGGAAGAAAGTTGTGCTGTAAAATACCTAGATGTGTGAGGGTTGCTGAAAATTTTCCCTTTATAAGTATTAAGATATTGTGTATTAATTTAGCCACAGAAAATATGCTGGTAGGTAGGCTGCTATTTGCAGTAAAGAATGTAAGGAACTTCAAAATAAATTAATTTTGGGTAAATAGAAAATCAGAAAGATCTTCTAGATTTGAGCAGATAATTCTCTAAATATAGACAAAGAGCTGAAGAGTTCCATAGAAGGTGACTAACTATAAATGTGTTCTACATGACTGGAAAGTAACAGCAAGACTTTGGAGCTGAGCTGTCTTGGTATTTTTATCCAGTGTGTGGGGTGTTACACTTGCATCACAGCTATAACCAAGCTCTCACAGGGAACGGTTGAAAAACAAGCCCAAGGCATCTTAAGGGCTCCTGTGCCTGATTTTTAGAGGCTGTGTCCCCTCCTGTGCACAGCCCAAGTCAGAGTCCAGATATTAAAAGGTGAACTGCTTTAAAAACCTTGAGTTGTAATAGAGAATTAATTTCTTTAAAATTATTTCAGGAAATGGAAGATAAAGTGACCAGCCCAGAGAAAGCTGAAGAAGCAAAACTAAAAGCAAGGTATCCTCACCTGGGACAGAAGCCTGGAGGTTCTGATTTTTTAAGGAAACGATTGCAGAAAGGGGTAAGTTGGTGTATGTGACCTAGTGTGCTCACAGAGATTGTAGAGGATGTCTTCTTGTGTAGTTCTCTGCTTACTCTGTGTGTGTGTGTGTGATATTTTCTTTGTTATTTTACACTTATATCATAAACAAGTATGAAAATGATGTAGAACTCTAATGTTTGAAGTTAGATTATTTTAGGCATGTATGTAGTGCAAATAATCACAGAACCTGTGTCCCCACCACCTAGGTTTGCTAATATTTTGCCATATTCACCTCAGCTTTATGTTTGTACGAAAAATGTGCATAGAATGAAACTTACCTTGTGTTTGACTTACATCCTCCTTCCTCCTCTCCAAAAGCAGCTGCTGTTGAGAAGCTAACGTTGAACTTGCTGGCCATAATTTTCAACATTTTCCTATTTTAAAGGTGATCACCGCAGCATCCAGGCAGGAACTTAGACCACCGAGCTGTCTTCCCCCATCGCACATCCAAAGACTGAACATATTTTTATTTGGATGAAATAATGTAGAAGCTCTCTATGATGAGTTATCATTGTGTGTGTGTGTGTGTGTGTGTGTGTGTGTGTGTGTGTGTGTGTTTCTAAAATCTATGAAAATTAAATTTTTAAAACATAGGGAAGAACAATCTATAAAAATTTCAGCTTATCTTCTTTAGTTAGTAGCTTTTACAAACTCACTCCAATAATACTAATATTATAGTTTAGTAGCATAAATTACTGAAAACTTTTTTTCCAAAACCTTTCCTTTTGGCCAGTTAGAAGCCATTATTTCTCAGTGAAATGTGATGGTGCTACTTTCTGTTTATTTTATTCTGTTATTTTTAAAACATGAGAAAATTCCCTTATCAGATAAAACACATTTGAATTACCAGGTAGGCATCAGACAAACATGAAATTATTATATTTGGGAGAATGAGACAATATCAGGTTTCTTCAAAAAATATCTAGCTATGGAAGCATCCACTGCTTCCATACAAAGAACATGTCTGGGGGGGCATAACACATATGGATTGTTTTCCCAAATTAAGTTTCAGCTAATAGTTAACAAGCTGGGCTGGGGATATGGCTTAGCAGCATAAACACCTTCCTGGTAAGTGCAGGGTCCTGAGTTCAATCCCCAGTGCCACCAAAAAAAAAAAAAAAAAAAAAAAAAAAAAAAAAAAAAAAAAAAAAAAAAAAAAAAAAAAAAAAAAAAAAAAAAAAAAAAAAAAAAAAAAAAAAAAAAAAAAAAAAAAAAAAAAAAAAAAAAAAAAAAAAAAAAAAAAAAAATCAGGGTCAAAAGATAACATTGAAATATTGCATAAAAGGAACACTCTGAATATATAAAACCATGAAGACTTTGTATCATGAAATGTCTAGGAAATTCTAGCAAGAATTTTTTTGGTGGTGGTGGTGGTGGTGGTGGTAGGGATTGAACTCAGAATCTTGTGCCTATATCGCAAGAACTGTACCACTGAGCAACATCACCAGCCCACACAAGAAACTTAAATATATTTTAAAAACTCTTGAAAGAGTTTTTAACACAGGAACTATGATCAATAAATAGAAAAAGGAAGAAAAGTGTTTATCCTTAATAGGAATCAGTAAAATATAAATTATAGCATACAATAAATTATGAAAATATTTAATATCTCCCTGGATGTGGTTGAAATTGATTGAAACTGATATGTCCTTTATTTTGCATAAACATTCAGGACCATTAGTCTTATTTTGGAAGCAGAATTAATCAAAATTTATTAACATGTTCACATTCCTTGAATGAATAATCTTACAGGTTAATGTAAGGATATAATTCAGTATTCAAGTTGAAGCTTTTTTCATTGTAGCTTCAACTATAATTAGAAGTCTCTTCAGTACTCAGTAGCAGAGATATGGCTAAGTAGTCTGTATACGCCCACAAACATGGACTACCATTTGGTTCTTTAAAATCTTGATTGTGAAGGCTAATACAGGGATCGGTGAAAAAAAGCAATGATAGCTGTTCATATGCAGTCTCTCTGTGTGGACAGTGCATGACCACATCCAGTTAGAAAGCCTCCCATGGGTATGTTTTAGTTGTGAGCTTATCAGGTGTACATTGCTCTGCAAATCTGTCACCATTAGTGTTGAGGGATCGTCCATTTGCAGTCTGAATGTGGCAGGCAGGTTCTTCCCAGAATCAGGGCTGTCATACTTGTTTTCTTCAAGCTCCAACTACCTGTGGCTTTGTCTTCACGTCAGAGTCTGTGTGCATTGTGTCCTAGGGTTGCTTCCCTAGGTGAAAATTGTTGAAAATGAAGGAAAGGCAGTCGGATCTGAAAATTACATGCAGAATTTGAGAAGTAGCTCTTGAATGATTTGATTCTGTATTGTGCCAGAATGTGACTTTTATGTGTGCATGCTGGGAAAATGAAGCTTTGGTCAGTTTGTTTGTACATCTGAGTCACAGAGCTCTGGGTTTTGGTTTTCCTGTCACAGTAGTAATAAGCAAGTTTGGTGAGGTAACATCTTTCAGTAGTTTCTTTGTCATGCTGAGGACTAGATGGGACATTTTTAGATCCCTTGGTGTCACTGTCAGTGGTATGACAGGGTTAATGTTATATAATATCATTAGGCTCTCTCAGCAAGCCATGATCACCATGACCTTGGAGACTCAGTGTAGGAGGAATGCACAGAGCAACCTGGCCATGGTTTTTTTGTAGGTTTGGAGTTTGTAAAGTCCCATGCTTAACTGCCTAGCTTTTTGTTTTGTTTTTAAGAAGAAAGCATAACTTCTTTCTCTGATATCCATGCCCTGGTAGTTTGCTGATCTCTGAGGATTCAGTCTTCTCTAGTAGTGTTCTTTTAGGTTAGCATTATCTGTCAAGCACTGATTATAGTTTTATCTCTAGTCACACAATAAATTTATTTATTTATTTTTTTTTTTTTTTTAAATTTATTTATTTATTTATTTATTTCTTGTTTCACAACCTTTGTTTGTTTATTCACTCATTTTTATGGCTGGCTCAGCCCGCCCAGAGGGCGGGGCTGGCACAGCATGTGGAGCCGGGGATTGAACCGTGGTGCCTGAAGCCGCCCAAGCTTTCCCAAGCAGGCGCTTTAGACCACTGAGCCATCCTGCCGGGCCCAAGTCACACAATAAATTTAATTCCAAACAGAATAGCCTAATCTTTAGTTAAGTGATAGCCTTTTCTGATGAACCTGTACTTACCATAAAATAGCTGTCATCAGAACCCAAGTTTGTTAAATTGGGAGACCTGCCTAAAATTGCACGGTTCATGAAAGCTCTCTGGACTTCAGTGAGAAGTTACCCAGGCCATTTTCTTTTCCTTAGAAATACTAAGCAGAAATGAAGCTGGAGCGAGTCCAAACAGGCCCAGCCAGAGTTTTCCTTTTGACTGTTCCAGATGGTCCATGGCGTGACTTCTAGAAAGCACTTTCTAGCTTTAGCTACTTTGGCTGGGGACCAAATGGGGTTTATCAGAAAACATCTCGAGAAGGAGTAGGCAATAAGACCCCTGCCTGGACCACCTAACAACTTCTCTGGGCTGTGAGTACCTGGTTCTTTTGTCTCCTGCCACATAAGCAGCGCTGAAGAAAGACTCACAGCTGCCATTCCTTCCTGTGCTGTTGCCTTTGTCAAGCCAGGGCTGGGACTCAGTGTCCTCAGCAGGGTACCGCAGCACCCTATTTTTTTGTTTTGTTTTGTTTTTTAATTTTTACTCTTAATATATAATTGACAAATTCTACAGTCGAACTAATAAACATATCCATCACCTCACATATATTTATAATTATTTATAATTAGTCTTAATTTGTTCCACTTGAAACATTTTATAATGACACAAATTTAGGGGAAAAATACTATTAAAGAAAAATGTGTTCATCATCTCAGTCTCAGAGATAAGCTAAAACAATTAAGTGAACATTCTAGACAATTTCTAGGTATATTATCTACACATAGTACACTTTTTAAGAAGTCGGTAATGTCATATGTAATACTGATTTGTGACCTGCTGTTTCACTTAACGAAGGGTGGTAGATATATTTTCATCTTAGTAAATTCATCTCAGTAAGCACCATGCATGATCTTTTACCTCTGTAATCAATAGCTCTTCCCTTCCCCAAAGCCCTCCTTCACTGTCCTCTACCTTCCTTCCATTTGCCTAGTGCTACCCTCCTGCCTACTCTCATGCCATCTTGTAGATTCCACTTAAAAAGGGAAACATGCAAAATCTGCGCCAGCTGATTTCACTTACCACAAGGATCAGCAGTTCCATTTGTTTTCCTCTAGGTGGTACAGTTCCATTTTTCTTTACTGTTAGATAATGCTGCATCATGTCTCTACCACATTTTTTTAGCTGTTCATCTGTTGATGGGCACCTAGGCTGGCTTCTATCTTATAAATTGTGCTGCAGTAAACCAGGTAGACAGTTGGCCCTATATGTTGTATGCTCACTTTAATTCCTTCTGGTATAACCAGGGAGTGGTACAGTTGGATCAAACGGTAGCTCATCTTCAGTTTTCTTTTTTCCATTTTTGTTAGCATTGTATCCTAAAGGCAGAATCATATCATTCCCTTATGCAACCACGGCCCATTTCTCTTTGCTCTGCCCAGCACCTCATAGCAGGCACTCAGACTAGCTCATCTACTTTTTGTAAAAAATAAAACAAAATTGTATTTATTTAACAGAACAGTTATTTCATATAAACTGCATCAGAGACAACCGAAGATGAAAAACTACTGTCCCCATATATGACTAATTCATGCTGTGCACCAACAAGAACCTGCTTTAAATTTCCATGCCAATTTACAACTCCTGTACAGTACCAGGTGAGGTTAGTGGCTATTGAAAATACCACCAGGACAGGGCTATCTAAAGACACATTCGGTAGTGTGTTAACTATACAAAAAAGAAAAAAAAAGAGAGAGAGACACCATACAGTTTAAAAGCAAATCTTACACAGCCTTATATTTCTTTTCTCTTTTTTCTTTAAAAGGAGTGAGTTGTGCACAGGGGGCTTAAATGCTTTATAGACAAGGAATTAAAACTGCAGTAGAACCAACTTACTCAGCATCATCCTCATATTCCTCTTTTTTTTTTCTTGCTTTTTTTCAGCCTTGACAGCTCCCTTTTGTGCTGCATCAGGTTTTTCTTTAGCCTAGTAGTCAGCGATGTCCTTTTCATACTTTTACTTCAGCTTAGCAGCCTTCTTATATGGCTACTTGGCATCTGCTGCTGTATTATTCCACAGTTCTCCAAGTTTCTCTGCAACATGAGCAGTGCAGAGGCCAGGATGCTCTCCTTTGATTTTTGGTTCATACTCAGAACAGAACAAGAAGGCTGAAGGAAGCCTCTTGGGCGCATTGGGATCCTTGAACTTCTTTTTTGTTTCTCCTTTAGGAGGAATATAAGTTTTTGTTTCTCTTTTATAATGACCCCTTGTCCACCTTTGCCATGTCTTCAAATTGTCCTTTATATTTAACAGACATGGACTTGCACCTCTCTGAGCACTTCTTAGAAAACTCTGAGAAGTTAACGGAAGCTTCCTCGTGCTCCTCCTGGCAAGTTTACACACAGAATGCATCTGATGACATCCTGCCTCTTGGCTTCTTAGGATCTCCTTTGTCCATGTTTACTTGTTTTCCTCAGTAAGGTACAGAATCGCTCAGTGTACTGCAGTGGCTCATTCATCTGCTTTTTACTTGGGAATTCTTTATGTAACTATGTTAGGCCACTGTTTACTTCACATTTTAGTGACTTATTCCTTCCTCCAACTAAAGTTAGTATAATGGTGGTGCTTATTCGGTGCCTTTTGTGAAAATCAGAAGTAAATAGGATAAAGTTGTACAATTTTAAAAATCGTTTGTTTGTTTGTTTATCTATTTGGTTCAGAATCTCGCTATGCAGCTCAGTCATAGTGATCCTCCTGTCTTAGCATTCCCAGAGCTGGGATTGCAGACACATGCCCCCCACTCGGGTTTCCAGGGCTGGCACAGTGGCATGTTTACCAGGGATCAAACCCAGGTCCTTGTGCTTGCCAGACAGGTACTTAGACGATACTGAGCTATTTCCCCAGCCCAAAGCTGTGAATTGTAAGCAGGCTAATTTTGGAGTGAGTTTACTTCTTCTATTGGTCTAGCATTTATGTTTTTAAATTTTATTTCAACAGATTTGGTTTGAGCAAACATGATTGAAATTGTTGCAGAAAGGTTAATCCTAATAGAGTATCAACAACTAAAATAATTGGGGGTGATTGGCACATCCTTAATGTACATTGGTGAGTTGTGTGTTTTATTTACAAAATCATTCAGCAAGACTTTCCATCCTGATTCTATTAGTAGAAAGATTCAACCTACTGAGTACACAACCTTTTATTTGAAGATAGCATTTGACGTCCATCTTGAGGGCCTTGAATTAGAACCTGAGGGGTGGTCTCCTCTTTGACCACTCAGTTGTTAACTGACGTTGGAACTCAGTACAAAGGCATGCTGTTTTAACTGATTATTCAGATTTGTTTAGGCCAATGCATTTGATACTGGCTGTGTGGGCTCACATCTACATCTAAAATCAGTGTAATGCATCCAGAAGTTTTTCATACTAATGTAAGGTTTTTGTTTTTGTTTTTGTAGCAAAAATATTTTGATTCTGGGGATTACAACATGGCTAAGGCAAAGATGAAGAACAAGCAACTGCCTACTGCGACCCCAGATAAGACAGAGGTCACTGGTGACCACATTCCCACTCCACAGGACCTTCCACAGCGGAAACCATCCCTTGTCACAAGCAAGCTGGCTGGCTGATTAAAAGAGCTAAAACTGCATGGATCT
>PVJA010000758.1:7773-86916 GCA_004027025.1 Myocastor coypus
TTTTTTTTTTTTTTTTTTTTTTTTTTTTTTTTTTTTTTTTTTTTTTTTTTTTTTTTTTTTTTTTTTTTTTTTTTTTTTTTTTTTTTTTTTTTTTTTTTTTTTTTTTTTTTTTTTTTTTTTTTTTTTTTTTTTTTTTTTTTTTTTTTTTTTTTTTTTTTTTTTTTTTTTTTTTTTTTTTTTTTTTTTTTTTTTTTTAGGACCGGGGTTCAAACTCACAACCTTGCACTTTCCCAGCAGGCACTTGTGCCTTGGAGCTATCTCCCCAGCCCCTGCTCTTCTTTTTCTAGAAGTGTGATGTACAGCATTGGCGTAGTTATCTGTCTTCTTTATGTTTTCCTAACGTATAAGTTTCCTGCTATAAATTTCCCTCTGAGAACTGCTTTCTTGTGTCCCACAAATTCCAGTAACTTGTGCTTCAGTTTTGCATAGATTGTAGATATTGTTTAATTTCTGTTAAAAATGTATTTAGTACAGTCTCTACATGGTCTACAGGGTCTCCCCTCCTCTGCTCTCCTCTCCTCTCCTCTCCTCTCCTCTCCTCACCTGTTCTCAACCTCAAATGATAGCCATGAATCCACTACAATGGATCCACGAAGGGCTCATGCTAAAATGACTGGTCAGGGAAGGCATCTAGCCTCACTTCTGAGAATTTGTCATTTTTACCTAGAGACTCTGTAACAAGTAGATTCAGCATCAGTCAGTAATCTAAAATCATGTTTTTCTTCTCCCTGGAGGATAGAGGATGTAAAAATAATATCTGAGCCAAAAATGTTTAATATATATATGTTAGAAGTTTGTTTTAGACATATTTAATAACAAAGAATTAGCTCTATGATATTCTATACTCCTTAGCTCTGCATATTCTAAATATTGCCTAGCCATATGTACAACACAGAAAATTATATTAAAAAGAACAATATTATAAAACTTAATAAAAATAATAGAGTTCAATCCCCACCACCACATGCCATACTGTTCCCACCCCCGGATGTGCTCAGCAGGAGTCCAGGTGTGGCATATGCCTGTAATCCCATCGCTGTGGAAGCTGAAAACAAGAGGATCACTAGGAGTCCAAGTTACCTAGTGAGACCCTGTACAAAGTAATAATAATAGAAATATACATTCTCACTGCATAGTAGATAGATGATGGATAGATAGATAGATAGATAGATAGATAGATAGATAGATAGATAGGTAGCAGATAGATAGGGAAAGAGAAAGATACACACCTATACTGAAGAAAAAATATAAGCCATACATGTGAGTACAAACGATGTATTTTATATTTGGCATTATGTAAATGTAACATTTAGATAAATGAGCAGCTGAAGGATTATTACATACCAGGAATGATTAAGGATGATGTGAGAAGAAAATTTTAATGTCAGACTGTCTTTACAATAAAGAAAACAGTGGATAGTGTGGTAAAGGGAAAATCTTTCTGAATAAATAACTCAATTGTCTATTCACTATTAAAATGCAAAATTCACCATCAGTCTTGCATTTTTAGATGTGTGAAGGTTACAAAACTATAGAAACTAAGTGACTAGGTTTATATGTGCTAGATAACTAATAATTAGATAGTTTTGCCTCCAAAGCCACACAAATGTGTTCTATAGTTATGAGGTATCTTGTACTTAATATTAGTTTTTACATTGCTTTTGTTACAGTATATTTACAATAATTCTTGAATGTGATATTTATATTTAAAGTACTCAATTTTAACATTAGATAAATATCAACCATGTTTGATATTACTTTCATTTATTATGCTCATTATTTTCAAATTATATTTGTTTCTTCTTTCTGGCTTCTGTGATTTTTAAATCAGTATTTTTGTGGTTCAAAATTTACCTTCAAATCGTACCAATTATATTTATCTAAAAACTGCTACAAATGAACTAAAGAATAATTGATGTATAATAGAGGGTAGTCCATAATTTGTGAAAATGTTTTACCTCATGTAAATCATGTTCTTTAGTGTAACAAGGTAAAGCATTTAATCAGAGGAAAATATTAACATTTACTTCTATTAGGGATTAAGGGCAAATCCTGACATTTTCTAGTTTCTGATTATGAAGAATAATACCCCAGTGATACAGTTAATAAATGTGATTCCTTTTTCCTGTTACTACAACACAGCCTTAGTACTTCATATGTGATCATCAAGCACCCTTCTATTAAACTAGATAGGGAACTAACCCTTATTGTGTGTTCATTTTTTTAAATTTTCAGACAGAATCTCAATAAATTGCTCAAATTGGCGTCAAATTTATCATTCTCCTGCCTCAGTCTCTTGACTACCTGGGATTATAGTTCTATATAACTACTTTTGTAGTATGCATGTGGATATTTTTGTTTCTTTTGAGAGGAAGGAGAAGCTCAATATTTTGAGATTAAGTATCCATAAATATAGAGTAAGCCTTTAGTAGTAACATAGGCCTACTATTGGATCTTTCAGGGCAAATTTCCTAATACATTTAGTGAATTCTATTAATTTTTATTAGGCATGTGTTGAGTGCATAATGTTTACGTTCCTTGAGTGGACTTGGTACATGTATGGAACACACCTTAATTACATTTTTCAATTTCTGTTGTTGCTGTTCCAACTCCTCCTCCATTTATTGATACCTGGTATTTCTCACATAAGAGAAACCATGTTACAGCTAAGTTTATGTGTCTGGTTTATTTCCCTTAATAACTCTAGGTACTTCCATTTTCAAACAAATAATTTCACTTTATGTTCCCTATGTTAGAGTAATGCTCCACTATGTTTAAATACCACATTTTCTGTATCGGTTCATTTACTGATGGACACATAGGCTGTTATTACTTTTAAGATCATTCCCTTCGTATTTCTTAAGACTAAGAACATTTTTTAGTATTGTCTCAAATAGATTTACATAAATCTATAAGTAATCATAGAATATTACTGAGTGAAAATAGTATATAATATGAAAAGGAGACAAGATACTGATTGGACTGATACTAGCAGGATGGTACACACTGCAAGTTAAAGGAAATTTTCAAGCATAATTTAAAGACACATGGTAAAAAAAGAAAAGGAAAAATTCATTCTTTCAATATGTACTACCACTGTGATAGGAAAAAATATCTTTATGAAATTCACGGAAGAAAATTTCAGATATAGTGAAGAAGCTGTAAAATACCCCCCATACTATAATTCAGGTGCTTAAGAGCACGTGTGTAAATGACCAAAAATGGCAATGATAAATTAGGACGGTTTACAAAGTAAAAAATTAAAACAGCATATAACCCTAAATAGAATTACACATTGCTACAGTCCCTGTGTATTACTTGAGTGAAAAACATAAAAAGAATATTGTGCCAGAAAGTTGTAAAATGTTAGCGTAGAAGTCATACACGTATGCACACATGCATATGAGCGCAATGTGCATATGTACACACACACACACACACACACATGTACACACATACACACAGAAACAACATCTGCTGAGAGGCCTAGTAGGCAAAGGGAAATAACATTATCAGAAGTAAAATTACAATATTTGGAAGTTTTTAGATAAGTTTTTTTTTTTTTTTTTTCCTTTTTGAGACAGGGTCTCCCTATGCAGTTTAGGCTGCCCTTGAGCTTACTTTTGTAGCCCAGGCTGGTCTCGAACTCACACCGATCCTCCTGCCTCAGCCTCCCAAGTGCTGGGATTATAGGCGTGAGCCACCACACCTGGCTAGATAAGTTTTAAATTACTTTTCAGTGTATATCTGGTCACACATATATGTATGTGTATAGCAATTTTAGAAGCAAAACACGTTTCTGTGTATTTTGTTTTGTTTTGTTTTTTTGCTGTTGTCTCAGTTAGTCTTCTCTTGTTGTTGGAACAAATACTTGACACCGAAAATGAAGGAAGGAAAGATCTATTCAGCTCATAGTTACTGGAGGTTCAAGTCAATATTCAGCTGGCTCCAAGGCAGAGGGGAACATAGCAGAGAACAGCAGTTCATGGCGGCTGAACAGCAATAATGGCAACAGGACAACAGAACAGAAAGCATTTGTCTCTCTATCCCTCTTATATTACATTCAGACTTTCTGGCTAAGCTGAGTGTAACATAAAAACCCATAATTCCAGCCTCAGATCATCCATAATCCCAGTGCATCATGAGTTGATCTCAAACTGTAGAAGCTCCACCCTATGATTGCATGAGACTTTCAAGGCACAGGTAAACATAACATAACAGTTATTTAATTTATAAATACACTGTCTCAATTTAAAAATTCATAATTTTTGGAAGACTGTTGCTGCCCAAATGGCATTGTGTGTTCACACACTCTTGTGTGTTGCTTTTCTTTTGTTTGAGCACATGTTAGACATTTATATGTTTTATAAAATTTTCCAAATAATAAAAAGGTTTAAATTATCTATGTTTTTCTTAGCCAGCTCTCATTTCCATGCCGTTTTTCTTCAAGAGCAACTTTTAACTGTAGAGTATATCAAGCTGAGAGCCATGCTTTTAATCTTGTATTTTCAGAAGTTTTAACTTCCTTTTGTTGCAATGAAAGCTATGCTTCTCCCCACTGAACATATTCTCTGGTTATAATGATAAGGAGAAAATTTAAAATCTCTAAACAGAAACATCCTTGTTTTCAGAGAACAGCCTAGGCTATGACCATATTGTAGCATAAATAGGACAAAAACACAGGTAAATAACTATCATGAAAGAAATAGCATATGGCATGAGTTTGTCCATATATGCTGTAAGCAGAAGCAGAATATGATAAAATAAAAATATTACACTTGCAGAGGCAGTTTAGAATTAACTTAGGTATAAAAAACATAAGCATACAATGCTTTTAGATCATGAACACAAATAGGTCTTGTGGCAAAGTATGCAGTCTGAGAGTTCACTGCCTTGAGCCTTGGTGAGTAAAACTGTTATTAAAAAATTGTTTTAACTTCTAATTAACTAATTACCATGATATTGTTATTGTTTCATGCACTGAATCTATTCTAGAAATTATACTGTGACTTTTTCTACTACTGTGCCCTTAGCTAGGCTGTTATTTCTTTTATTTCTCACAAATGGATTTTAAGATTGATTCTTGTTGTGCCTTGGATGCTATGCTTCAGTGGAGCTAGATGGATGCATGTTCCTATCCAACATCATTGATTCTAGATGAACAATATTAATAGTTTATTGAATCTCTAAATATATACTAATCTAATCTTATACAATTGGCAATGCCCTTATTACGTAGTTTTGTTCACACTCGTGTACATTCTTTAGCATGCTATGTTTTTCTACATTTACTAGAAACTTTCAGTAGATTCTTAACTACTTTTCTCATTGCTGAGACAAAATTCCCAACACTTATAGATAAACAGGGAAATATTTATTTAGTTTACAGTTTGTAGAGGCTTCATTCCATAATAAACTAGCTCTAAATCAGAGTGGCACATGGGAAAGGGCAAACAGCAAGCATCAGGTAGTAAAAGCGAAAAGACACAAAGAGAAAAGTAAAGCCACTTTCCATCCTTTATATCATGTGCAGTTTACCACTATAGGGCCACTGTAGGACTCATACTTTCAATCCTACCATGAAGTAGACCATGAACTCATCATGAACTCTAGATTCAGCTGCCTCCAAAAATCTTGCCCCCAAACCTGACCTCATGGAGCATTGAATAAATGTGAGATACAAATCATATGCTGAAGTCATCTCTGTAGAGCCGACTGACTGACAGGTGGGCATGCAGGTAGGACCTCTAGGCCTGTGGCCTACGCACTGCCACCAAACTCTGCCCCACCTATAGTTCATGACTGGTGGGAACATAGGCAGGAACACTAGGCTTGCGCCCCTGCACACTTAGAACTTTTACGTCTCCCACAACCCATTTCCAGCATCTGCTGTTGAGCCCTGCAGCAAAATTCCCTACAGAGAGATCAGGATCAGACCATACCAGCTACCCCATGAGCTAAACATTTTGACAGAGGAGCAGAGAGGGCTCTCATCCAAAAGCTATGGCAGGAAAATGATGACTGCAGTAGTCAGTCAAACCAGACAAGGATATCTGGACAAGACGAAACTTGATAGATCCAGACCGAAATTTCTGTAGGCGCTAACAGCATCACTTCACGAAAGTTCCGCACCAAAGGTCAGAGATCACTGCTACACAGAAAGATACAGACAAGGAGCAAAATTAAAACTCAGGTCCTGAGCC
Organism: Myocastor coypus; assembly: GCA_004027025.1. NCBI lineage: Eukaryota > Metazoa > Chordata > Mammalia > Rodentia > Myocastoridae > Myocastor > Myocastor coypus. Next base: position 13,977 of record PVJA010000758.1, read on the forward strand.
TACCTGAAACAAATACAGGAGAAGCCCCTATAGAAGACAATGGGAATCATTCATCCAAAATCTCGGAATTAGTAGCATCTGCAGCAAACAAACAAATGTCAGAACAGATAGAGGAAATAGGACTGGAGATAACCTCTGAAGTTAAAAAAAAATTCTTTGAGTTACTAGAGTCTGAAAAACAACAACAACAACAACAACAAAAAAAAAAAAAACAGCTACAGAAAAGTACAGAGGGAATCACATCAGAAATAATCTCTCAAATAAAGACACCTCTAAATTAATAGCATGAGAAGTATAGGAACAAGTGCAGAAAGGTAGAAATGAGGAAATGAGAGGAGAACTTATATCTGAAGTAGAAGAAAGAAAGGATGACTATAATGAAAAACTTAGCAAATGCTAGTAAAGAAAACATTGATAAAAAGTTAGAGAATATAAAAATGATGGAATCCTTGAATGAGAAATATAGGAAAGAAATAGATAGCATGAAACAGTTTCAAAGAGATATACAAAAAATAAAATCTCAATCACAAGCTGACAACACAAGGTGAAGATAGAGTTTCAGAAATTCAAAGCACAGTCACAACTAGTAACAAGGTAAGAAATGATCTCTTAATTATTTTTTTTCTTGTTTCAGAACCTTTATTTGTTTATTCACTCATTTTTATGGCCGGCTCAGCCCAAGCAGGCACTTTAGATCACTAAGCCATCCCACCGGGCCACAAGAAATGATCCTTAAAAGCAACTAGGATGCAAGAAAAAATAATTCAACATCTGTAAGATGATGCAAAAATGAACCATATGAGATTAATAGGAGCAATGAGAAAGAAGGAGTCGACACAAATGATATAAAAAGAATGTAGGTACAAGTAATAGCAAAAAAAAACCCTTCCCAAATATGAGAAAACAATCAGACATCCAGTTAACGGAAGCGTACAAAACTCCAAATAATATCAACCTGACTAAAAACACACCCAGACATATAATAGTCAAGATATCAGAAATCCAGCAGAAGAATAATATACTGAAAGCCACTAGAGAAAGGCAGCAGATCACACTTAAAGGAAAACCAATCAGAATGGCAGATTTCTCTTCACAGACCATGAAAAGAAGAGCATGGAACAGAGAGCTTCAAGTCCTCTATAAAAACAAATTCCAGCCCAGACTGCTATAATCTACAAAACTGTCTTTCAAGTCTGAGGGAGAAGTGAAAAACTTCCAAGACAAAGGCCAACTAAAGTATTTCATGATATTGAAGCCAAACCTACACGGACTACTAAAAAATATTTCGGAGAGGAACCAAAATGAACTGAACTCTGTGAATGAGACCACAAAGACAACAACAAATAGTGCAGCCAATTAAACAGCAGAAAGAGGAGAAAGCAGTGGCAAGTAAAAGTCATGTCAATAATAAGTCAATACGTTTCAATTACAACCATCAATGTCAATGGACTCAATTCTCCAATTAAAAGAAATAGACCAGCAGAGTGGATAAGGAAGCAAAATTCAACAATATGCTGTATACGAGAAGTACACGTATCTCAAAAACAAACTCATAAGCTAAAAGTGAAAGGATGGAAAGGATACATGGCCCAGCACCTCAATAAATAAACAAACAAACAAACAAATAAATAAATAAAGCAGTGGCAGCAATCTTGTTTGCAGACAGTCTAAACTTCAAACCAAGATTGATCAAATGAAATAAATAAGTTTACTACTACTTTCTGCTTAGGGGAAAAATTCAAGACCAAGGGGTAACACTCGTAAATATGTATGCACCCAACACAGGAGCACTGAGTTATATAAGACAAAATTTAATGGGCATGAAAGATCTAATATTCAATACCACAATCTTAACAGGATACCTTACCACTCCTTTATCCCAAAAATATAGGTTAAGGAGACAAAAAAATTAGCAAAGAAGTAGCAGAACTGAACCAGATATTGGAATAAGTGGACTTAGTGGACATACGCAGAATGTTCCACCCAACCACTTCTAAATACACATTTTTAACTGCTGCGCACAAATCATTTTTTAAATTAGATCACATACTAATGCATAGGTCATGCTGAAGTATATGAGAAAACAGAAATTATTCCATGCATGTTGTCTGACCAGAATGCAATGAAACTGGAAATAAATGACAAAAGAAAACACAAGAGCCCCAGAAATACAGGGAAATTAAACAAGACCTTTCTAAGTAACCAGTGGGGTACAGATGAAATTAAACCTGAAATTTAAAAATGTTTACAATTTAATGAAAATTCAAGCACAACTTAGCAGAGTTTATGGAATTCAGTGACAGCAGTTCTTAGAGGAAAATAGCTCTGAACTCACACATTAAGAAAACAGAATGGGAACCAATAAACACATTTATATAGCACCTAAAATGACTAGAAAAAGAAGAGTAAATGAAGCTCAAAGGCCAAAGACGAGACAAAATTATAAAGATTAGAGCAGAAACTAATTCAATCAAGACAAAACAATGTAAAGAATTAATGAATCAATAAGCTGGTTCTTTGAAATATTAAATAAAATTTTTAAGTCCCTAGCTAAACTCATCAAAAATAGGAAATAAAGGACTCAAATTCAAGCAATAAGGAATGAAAGGGTAAATTACTACAGACCCTGCAGAGATTCAGAGGATCATTAATAGCTACTCAGAGGATCTTTACTCTCATAGAAATGAAGACACAGATGAAATAGGCAGATTCCTAGAAAGGTAGAAATTAACAATTTTGCATGAAGAGTTAAGAACTCTGAATAATCCAGTAACAGCCAATGAAATACAAAATATAATAAAATGTCTACTGACAAAGAAAATTCCAGATCCTGATAGATTCTGAATTCTACAAGAAAACAGAAGACTTAATCCCAATACTCCTCAAAGTCTCCAACTAAATAGAAAAGGAAACAATACTCCCTAAGTCATTTCAAGTTGCATGAATTACACTAAAACCAAAACCAGAGAGAGATGCAACTGAAAAATAGAACTACAGGCCAAGTTCTCTCATGAACATAGATGCAAAAATTCTTAATAAAGTCCTTTCCAAAAGAGTACAACAAATCATCAAGAAAATTATACACCATAACAAGGTATGATTCATCTGAGGGATGCAAGGATGATTTAATATACACAAATCTATAAATGTAATACACTATATCAATAGAGCCAAAGCCAAATATCACATGATCATCTCAATTGAGGCAGGAAACACTTTTGACAAAGTCCAACACTCGCTCATGTTCAAAGTCCTACTGAAAAAAAAAAAATGGAGAGCCTCTACCTCAACCTGATAAAAGCCATCTCTTACAATCCAATGGCTAACATAATTCTAAATAGGGAAAACTAAAGTCTTTTACTCTGAGATCTGGTACAAGGTAAGGATATGCTCTGTAACCACGCCTATTCAATGTAGTTCTGGAATCATTAGCTAGAGTCATTAGAGAAGAGTGAGAAATAAAAGGAGTAAGAATAGGTAAAGAAGAAGTTAAGTAATCACAATTGGAAGACCAAAAAACCTCCACCAAGAAGCTGTTAGAATTAATGTGCAATTTCAGTAGCATAGCAGGATATAATGTCAACACAAAAAGGTAAATAGTATTCCTCTACACACAGAAAAAAATCATACTGAGAGAGAAATTAAAGAAACAATATCTTTTAGTGAAAAAATAAAATGCTTAAGAATTAACCTAACTTAAGAAGTGAAAGATCTTTTCAATGAAAACTACAGTACTCTGATAAAAGAGATTCTAGAGACTTTCAGAAAGTGGAAAGATATTCCCCTCTCCTGCATAGGAAAAAGCAACATTGTGAAGATGGCCATGCTCCCTAAATGCTTATATAGACTTACTGCAATCCCTACTAAAATATCATCAACATACCTCACAGATCTGGAGAAATCATTCCTACAATTTGTTTTCAACCAGAAAGACCTAGAATTTCAAAGACAATCCTGGACAACAAAGATAAGGCAGGAGGCATTACAATTCCTGACCTAAAGTTATATTACAGTGCTAGTGTGATAAAATCAGCATATTATTGGCAAAAAATAAATAGACCTTACAATCAATAGAGTACAATAAAATATGCAGCAGCAAATATAAACATATTCAAACACCTTATATTCGACAAAAGAGCCAAACATGTTTTCTGGAAGAAAGATAGCCTCTTTACAAATAGTGCTAGAAAAGCTAGCTCTCTACATGCCAAAAAGTAAAGTTGAACCAGATCTATCACTGTGCATTAAACCAAAGTCAAAATGGATTAAAGATCTAAATATTAAAAGATACATTAAATCTCCTGGAAGAGAAAGTGGGAGAAAGTCTTAAAGACATCAGGATAGGCAAAGAATTCATGAACAAAAATCAAATCGCATGTTTAGTATTTGAAAGAATCAACAACTGGGACCACCTCCAGCTGAGATGCTTTTGCAAGTAAAAACAAATTACCAGCAGAGTGGAAAGACAACCCATAAATTTTGAAAAAAAAATTAACTAGTAAATATTTGGACAAAGATCTTCTATGAAGAATTTAAAAGAACTGAAAACCATTAGGTTTCTCAAATTCAAAGACCCAATCCAGAAATGGGCATCTAAGTTGAACACACACTTCTCAGAGAAAGTAATTCAACAAGTGTATAAACACATGAAGAAATTCTCCACTTCTCTGGCAATTCGTGAAATGCAAATTAGAACAACACTTAGATACCATCTCAACCAGGAAGGAATGGCTATCATAAAGAAATGAACCAACAACAAATGTTGGAGAGGATGTGCGAAAAAAGGAAACCTCCACTTCTGGTGGGAATGTAGACTGGTGGAACCACTATGGAAAGTAATGTGGAGACTCCTGAAAAAACTACAACTGGACATCTCATTTAATCTGGCTATCCCCCTACTGGAAATTTTCCCAGAAGAACTGAAAACATTATATCATAGTGATAGCTGTACACCTATGCTCATAGCATAACAATTTGTGATAGCCAAATCTTGAAAACAATGAAAATGCCCATCATCTGAAGAATGGTTGAAAAAGAAGTGATATCTTTATACAATGGAATATTACTCAGCTATAAAGAATGATAAACTAGAAGACTTCATATATAAAAATTGATGTATCTTGAACATATACTCATAAGTGAAATAAACCAGACCTATATATGTAAACATTGTACAGTCTCCCTAGTGTAAGAGCTCAAAAGAAGAAATAAAAACAGAAAGGCATAACACAGCTGAACTGAAACCAGAAACTTAAACATTAACCAATGAAGTGGCGGTAAACAGAAAACTAGGAAACATGGAAGGAGCAAAACCATGCATTTATATAGTCAGAATGAATTAGACAATGGTTCTAAAAAGCACCAACATATTTTTCATACTGAGAATAGCAGTGGGTTACGCTAAAATTATGTTTGAAATGCCTGTCTTTCTTTACTTTTAGATTTGTGGTGCTTCTAATATAATTTCACTTTCTGCTGTACTCTCACTCAAGAAAGTGATTGGTTTACTAGTAAACCAAAAAGGGTATTAAATGAAAGAGAGTAGGAAAAATGTCATGCGATTGACCGGATACAATTTATTATGTGGTTAGACTTCTAAATGTCTGTATAAAAATGTGTAACTGCTTTTACCACATTGTGTAGAGATTTGTTAGAATATCAGTGATTGATGGAAAATACTGATTCCAAGTTAATAGCAAGATATTTGATATTCAGAAAGACAGTGATGTTAAGCTCAAGTACCTATGTTATAGAGTAGTAGTATCATGAAGGTTCATTTCTGGAAGGTTAAGAACGTATGTTTACAGACCAAACATTAGAGCAAAAGAAAGGTTACAAGGATTTCCAATATTTTTGTCCTAGCCCTTCACGGTCAATGAGGACTCAGGACATAAGAGAACTTGTGCTGTAATATCCTATAACTCAGTGGTATGTAAAATTTTCTATTCAAGAAGATTATGCGACCACAGAGGAAAGGGTTTTACAATGCACAGTATGCCTAAGAAGACTCATCCAGAGAGAAAACATTCTCTCAGGCTCTCACAGACAGCAAACTGGTCAGGTATTGGCAGTGGCTCATACAAATTTTTAACACCTACAAAAGATCTAAAAAATCCCCACTGTACATGGTTTCAAGATAAATCCTGAGGGGATTTGACTGGCATTCTCATATACAAAGTTACCTGTCTTGTTATACAGGTCTTGCTTTAACCTGGACTTAACCATCCAGTAGAAAAGTTTAAATATATGGCATAAAAGGTAAAGCCAGATTAGTATGCTGAGGTGTAAAAGGCTCAAGTCAAGAGCTTCCAACTTTGATGGTTCTGCTGATAACCTACTACTATTAGAAAACATTGTACTATGCATTTGTCTACTTTCTCTTAGTTCAATGAGAAGAAATATTTGTACCAATAATGTTTAGAAAAATTGTCATGTCTGCATCTTGTAGTCTGAACAACTACTACGAAGACAATAATATGCAGTGTAATAACTATTGTGGCTGTACTTCTAATATGGTTTGAAACTCTTATTGTTTTTTCTTTTTCAAAAGTCATAAAATTTAAAAAAATAAAATGGTGGATAGGAAAAAAAATGTATTGACCATAATAAAATGTATTACCTGTAACCTTAGAGAAGATACAATTCAAGGAATAAAGAACAGCTTTCATAGACAGCAAACTGGTTAGGCAATGGCTGTAACTCATCCAGTCGCTGACACTGACAACAGTTTTCCAAAGTACTATACATGATTTCAAAGTAAATCCTAAGATTATTTGACTGACTTTGCAAGACACAATAGTTACCTGTTTTGTTATACAGGTCTTGCTTTAACTTGACCTTAACACACAGCAGAAAAGTTTAACTACGTGGCATAAAAGGTAAAGCTAGATTAAAATGCTGAGCTGTAAAAGGCTTAAATCAGTAGCTTCTTACATTGGCAGTTCTGCCAATAATTCATTGTTATTACGGAATTCTGAACTACGAATACAAATACTTTCTCTTAGTTCAATGAGAAGAAACATTTTTACCAATAATGATTAGAAAAATTATCATGTCTACATCCTGTGGTCTGTACAACTACTATGAGGACAACAATATGCATTGTATCAATTATTGGGAATGTACTACTAACATGTTTTTGAAAATTTCACATTGTTATTTCTTATTAAAAGAAAAATATAGTAAAAAAAGACATATGTAGAGTGAAGAATATTTACAAAAGAATAACTCTTTGCACACTATGTACTAATCATATTCTGTGGCTCTAATAACTCTGTATTAGGTTGATATAAATTTATTTGATAATCATAGAAGGTTTCAGAAAATATCCTCAAAGCATATTTACATCTGTTATGTTTCAAATGTGTTACAGTGGATTTGTGCATAGTTCACACTAAGTTGAATCTTCTAATATTAATAAGTAGCCTCCTAAAAGCCGGACGTGGTGGCTCACGCCTGTAATCCCAGCACTCGGGAGGCTGAGGCAGGAGGATTGGTGCGAGTTCGAGACCAGCCTGGGCTACAAAAAGTGAGCTCAGGACCAGCCTCAACTGCATAGCGAGACCCTGTCTCAAAAAAAAAGACAAAAAAAAAAAATAAGTAGCCTCCTGCCATGCTGGCTTGCCCCCCAGAGTCCGCTGAGAGCAAATGAGACTGGGTATGGTGGCCCATGCCTATAATCCTAGCACTTCAGAGGCTGAAAAATAGAAAGGATCCCTACAAGTGTAGTCTGTGTAGTGAGACCCCGTAGACCCTATACTAAATACATTAAAGAAATCTAACCCCTTGTAATTCAGAATGAGAATATATTTGGAAAGAGGGCTTTGAGGAAGACAATTGTAATATGAAGTTACTATGGTAGGGTTTCTCCAATATGATGACTTACTTCATAAGATGCATAAATTTAGACATAGGTCATGGTAGAGGGAAAACCATGGATGGAATAGATAATTATGTATTATCAAGGGCCTAGGAAAGAGCTCTGTAGAATAAATGCTTGCCTGGAAAGCACAAAGACCTGAGTTCAATCCCTGCAGAGAGAGAGAGAGAGAGAGAGAGAGAGAGAGAGAGAGAGAGAGAGAGAGAAAGACAGAGAGAGAGAGAGAGAGAGAGAGATCACAAGCAACTCTCCTTACTGCATCTTCATTTTATACAATTAGTTTGAGGATTAAGTCACCTAATCTGCACGACTTTGCTATGGAAGCCCTCATAAACTAATGAGGTAGAAATGTGGATATCTTAAATGAAAAGTCCTAAGACAACTGAGCTGTGGTAGTTTCTCAGACCTTCTTCAGTTTTTGTAAACTTGATAGCTTTGAGGAACACTGGTAAGATATTTTATGGGCTTTTCTATTCTGTTTAAGAAGACTAAAGTTACATATTATGGAGAAGAAGAACCACAAAAACAAAGCATATTTTAAAATCATATTATTTTAAGAATATTCTGTATTACCATGATTTAGGAAAGTTCACATTAGTCTCATGATTTGACCGGTCAGTTTGTCGGATTTCTCCTTTATGAATTCATAGCATCTTTCTCCCCCCTGTTTTACTGGACTCTTAAAGGAAGGTCCTTGAAATCCAACAGATAAGTTAATTTTAAAATTATACTTTAAATTTCAAAAATTTTAAAATTTAAAAACAAATTTAAAAATATATTTTTCCATGAAAGGAATGTGGATACACCTCATAGTATCTACACCTGTGGAAACCAAAACACACTTGTGAATTCACCCACTTGGCAGATGTAGGCCAAAGTGTATAAAGGAAATCCAAAACAGAAATAGCTTAGTTTTACCTTTGGACAATAGTTCTTATTGCTAAATTACTATGCGTGTGGGATTTGTTCTTTCAAAAAGTTCATTTTTTTATAACTTTTTGAATAGAATTAGCCTAACTCGCTACAATGCCATATGAAAAAGAGATTTGCAAGGTTTGGAGGAGGTAAAAACAAAACATCTGTTTATTGATACATGATTAAAATAATAATGACTTTGATCTTAACCACGTGAGCTGAACTTCCTACAACAATGAAATAAAACAGGAATTGACTAATGTAGTCACAAGTAATGTACACCTCCTTTATTCAAGCGATGGAAAGAACAGCAGTGTTAGTACGCATTTGAGTAGTAGAGTTGGTATAAAATAGTCATTCACTCAAATGAAACAATTCAATATGAAAACTCAGTCTGAAAATATAGCAAGGATCTTGGTAAGAGAAAAACATATTGGACAGAATGTCAACACTTCCATTAAATGTTGGAAATTGTGACAGAAAATGCTAGAAGATGTCATCAAATATACAAGTGCTAAAATACAATTAAAATCTTCTTTATGTATTTTTATACTAAAAAATATGTTTGTTATGACCTCTCACTAATTGAACTGAAATCGTTCATGTAGGAATGCAAATAATTATGGAAAAATGATGGGAGTGAGCGACAGATGTGTAGAATAACAGTGACAGTGAAGAGATTTTGATTCATTTATTCGGCTAAGGTTTTATGTCAAAACCACTCACCAAGAAAGCAAAAGAAATGATAATTGGGTTATTATCCATTCACAGTTTGAGAGATCTATGAGTAATTTTAAAATAATTGACACATCATCTGAATACATGAGTATTGAACAACTTGGAGCATTTCATGACTGTTGTAGCTTCAGGCAGTTATTCTCCCAAAACTTTCAAAAATATAGCAGAAAAATTTATTTCACTGTAGATTTGAAGACTTACTGTGATTTCTTCTTTCATTTGTTTGTGTTTTCTATTAAGCTTATTAGCACAATGATGACTTTCATCGTAGGGAATTTGTGTCTGTATATGATATATCTTGATTCCTCTTTTATCCCCTTTCTCCTTCCCTTCCCATCTTATATGTAAAGCTTTGTTTCCATTTTGTCTTTCTTTTCTCATTTTGTCTTTTACCTTCCTTCTTTTCCCCCTCCCTAACACCCCAAACCTTCTTTCTTTTATTTTGTTTTTTATTGTGCTTTCAATTTAGAAATTTACACTGGGACTCGATTATCATGTCCTTATTGTATAGTAATAAATTGGATGATAGTGTAAATATATTTGGTGCTCCCACCTCCCAGCTAATAGAAAAATAACATTCAATAATTCATTTGCCTGTCCTGCGAGATAGCTCAGTGGACTAATTGCCTACTTAGGGAAGCACAGGGAAGAGGGTTAGATCCCTAGCACTACATGATGCCAGCCACTCCCTCAGGTGCCCAGACCTGGCCACTGAGTCTGAGTATGGTGACACATGTCTGTAATCCCAGCACTGGAGAGGCTGAAAACATGAAAATCACTATGAATCTCAGCTGTGTAGTGAGACCCTATACAAAATGCATAAATTTATACATAAATTTTTAAAAAATAAAAAAATAGAGCTTGTGAGATAGCTCAGGGGTCTAAAGCACCTACTTCAGCAAGCTTAGGCAACCACAGGAACCATGGTTTGATCCCCAGCACCACATGCTGTGCCAGCCCCACCCCCAGGGCATGCTGAGCTAACCATAATAAATAAATAAATATTTTAAAAAACAATACACATACAGTTTCCAAATGATGTTACATTTGCTAATAGAGTACATTTTGACAAATGTAAGAACTTTACACAGGAACAAAGCTAAAAATTTAAACAAAATGTTCCAAATCGAAATAGAGACTTATACATACAGTACAGTTTTTGGATTGCAAAAAGTTATAACACTGGGTTCCTCTATGACAAAGAAGAGCAAATTAGTGGAGCTGATGTGAACACTGAATGGTGATAGAAATATTGATAAGGATATCTCCATGAAACAGAAGTCTGAGATGCTAATTTTCTGCAGCAAAACCGAAGACAGAAGTAATGCCATTGATGAGTTATGCAGCAATGGTTGCCAATCAAATCATAGAGTAGGCCCATAATTGCCCTTCCCTGGATCCTAAGCATGTGTAGCATAGTTTGCTAGTTTACAAAGAATGTAACAAGTGTAAAATAGGACAGAGAAACCGTCTCCTAGGACTGTGATAGAAACATAAGATTTTCTATACAGCTGACAAAATACCTTGTCTCTCCAGAGGGATCCATAAAAAGTAATAGTGTGACCACCTGAATGAACTGACAGGTGACAGGGAGGCATAATGTCTGAAAGACCTACCATGACAACTGTGCTTTAAATAAAGGGCAGAAAAACAAACTATCCATGCTATCAGTATAAACAATTCCTCTATATGGAGTATGCTGCTCCTGCCATGAGTGTGACAGTTAAAGGAAAGATTTTTTCTGTTTTGGAGTTTTGTTTGTATGCAGTTCACATGAACTTTTATTTCTGAACAGAGATGGCAAGAATAAATTCACTTCCTATTTATTAAAGGATTTTAATGCACATTATGATAATTAAATCTAATTAGCTGTATTCCCATTTATATTATTATCATTAATATTATCATTTATTTACATATTGAACTATTTTATTTAAATTCTGTAAACATAGTTAATAACTATGTCATTAATTTTAGTACTTCATGCATCCTGTGATTGACGCACACTAGGGAGCAACTATGTGTATGTCTGGGAAGCAGTGAATATTAGGAACTACCAGCATCTGCTTAAACCCAGTTACTGAAGCTACTTGATTAGCAGTGAAAGATGTATTGACATCTTATATAAATGTCAGAATTCACTAAATAGATTTCTACTCAGATGTATCATAATTTTTACATAGTTCTGTTCCCTTTCTTTCAAAATCTAATAGCAAATTTGAGGAGGATTTTGGTAAACTTTCATTCCCAGATATGACTGACAAAAACAAAGTGAATGGATTATGCAGATAACAAAAGAATATGTAACTCAGGAAGCAAAGACAGATAAATCATAGATTCAAATTCTGGCATGTTGATCAGTCCATATAAACTAGATGTAAGGGGTATAGGTGTACGGGTGTAGGGGAACAAGGAGTAGATAAAATCTGAATTCATTGCATTATGAGTGTTAGAGTCCTAAACACTTCATATTAGATGTATACTCCACTATAAGTTAGCAGTTTGTTCTGGGTCATGACCTTGCACTTGCCAGGCAGGCACTTGTGCCACAGAGCTATGTCCCTGGCCCCAAGACATACTTTAATTATTAAATAATTGGTAAAAATTAACAATAGAGAATATTTTTAGTAGTGAACAAAAAAGATAAAAACATCGCATGTCCGAGAAAAAAGATCCAGAGGACAGCTGACATTGGGCGAGACAGAGAATATAGGAGGTTCTTGTTAAAGTACAGAGCTAGAAAACAAAACAGTATTCATAAGTTAACCAGTTGTATTCCAGCAATGGGAAATTTTTTCATGATAGCGTGAAACAGTAGATATTTACAGTTAGGTTGACATAGGGTCAGTATTGCAATTACTCCATTTCGCTATTACCGTGAGAAAGGCCCCACAGATTTAATTTATACCAATGAGCAGGTATATATTCTAGTTATGTTTTATTTACATTAACAATAACAGTCTATTGAGTGATTCAACAGAAGACATTTTTATAATAATGATGACATATTTTATTTATCACGACTTGATTTAAATTAAAAAAGAAAATGGTAAAGGAAAATTTGTCTAGCTTGAATAAATGCAAGAAAGTGTAAACTCAAACCTACAAAGAAGTAGCTGACCAGATGGTTCAGCTAGACTTCCTCTGGCCCATCTGAGACCTCTGGCCTGCCTGAGACCTGCTCTGCCCTGGCTGAGACCTCTGGCCTGACACATCAGACCTCCTTCAGCCTGCCTGAGACCTCCTCTGACCCACCTCAAGTGCAGTTGATCCAGCAGCTAGGGCTGCCCTGTGAGTATGACTTTCAGCCAGACACAAGCGCAGCCTATCCATCACCAGGTCCACCACTTGAGTCAGATCTCTGCCCTGATGCAAGTGTAGCCTATCCAGCAGCAAAGCCTGCCAGGTGAGTAAGACCTCCCACCCCCAGCCTACAAGCAGCTCAGCCAACCAAGCAGCCTAGAATGAATGACTAACATGTGGGCACGCACTCCTGTACAAAAGGTCACTGCTATACAGAATGATACAGAGAAGGAGCAAAGTGCAATCTCAGGTCATAAGCCCACTTGTAACAGTTACATGAGACACTACCATACAAGAAAGTGAGAATCATGCAGATGAAATCTCTGAATTCGTAGCTTCTGAGATAGACACACAAGTGCAGAAACATATCCAGCAAATCAGATCAGACATAATGTGAAGTAAAAAAAGAAATGCATGAATTAATAGACTCTGAAGTGAAAAACAACTACGGAAAAGTATAGAGAAAACCAGGGCAGAAAAACCCTCTGAAGTTAATAAAGACATCTCTAAATTTTTGTTTGTTTGTTTCTTCTTTTTGAGACAGGGTATAACTATGCAGTTTAGGCTTGCCTTGAGCTCACATTTATAGCTCAGGCAAGTCTCAAACTCACACTGATCCTTCTGCCTTACCCTCCCAAGTGCTGGGATTACAAGCGTACACCACCATGCCCGACTTGACATCTCTAAATTAATAGCATCTAAAGTAGGCAGAAAACTACAGAAAGGCAAAAAGGAGAACAACACAGAAATAATCTCCGTACTAGTGAGATAATGGATAAATATCATGAAAGACTTCAGAACTATTGAAGAATACATGGATAAAAAATTGGAGAATAGAAAAATGATGAATTCCCTGATTGAGCAATATAGGAAAGAAAGAGATCGCATGAAACAGTTTCAAAGAGATATACAAGAAAATAAAATCTCAATCACAAGCTCACAAAATCATATGGACAAAAGTGAAGATAGAGTCTCAGATCCTGAAGACACAATTGCAGATAGTGCAAGGTTAAGAAAGGATCTCTTAAAAACAACCAGGATGCAAGCAAAAATAATTCAACATCTGTAAGATGATGCAAAAATGAACAATATGAGGTTAATAGGAATCAATGAGAAAGACAGAGTTGACACAGATGCTATAAAAAGTATATGGACAGAAGTAATAGCAGAAAACTTCCCAAATTTGAGAAAGCAATTGGCCATTCAGTAACAGAAGCATATAGAATTCCAAATAACATCAACCTGACTAAAAACACAGCCACGCATATAATAGTCAAGATCCCAGAAATCCAGCATAAGAATAATATACTAAAAGTTGCTAGAGAAAAGAAACAGATCACATTAAAAGGAAAACCCATCAGAATAATGGCATATTTTTCTTCACAAACCATGAAGTCAAGAAGACCATGGAGCAGGGTGCTTCATGTCCTCTATGAAAACAAATTTGAAGCCAGACTGGTATACTCTGCAAAACTCTCTTTCAAGTATGAGGGAGAAATGAATTACTTCCATGATAAGAAAAACTAAAGAATTTAATGATGTCAAAGCCAACCTTACAAGGTATATAAAAAATTTAGAGAGAGATTAATATGAACTGAACTCAACAAATGAGAACAGAATGACTCCATCAAATAGGGCAACCAATTAAACACAGGAGAAAAAGAGGAAAACAGTAGTAAGTAAAGCTCATGTCAATCATAAGTCAACACATTTCAACTATAGCCATCAATGAAAATGGGCTCAATTCTCCAATTAAAATATATAGACTGGCTGAGTGGATAAGGAAGCAAAATCCAACCATATGCTGTATACAAGAAACACACTTAACTCATTAAGAAACTCATAGGCTTAAAGTTAAAGGGTAGAAAACAATATTACATGGTGCAGCACCTCAGAAAAAAGCAGGAGTAGCAGTCTTGTTTGCAGACACTCTAAACTTCAAACCAAGTTTGTTGCAATGAAACAAAGAAGGCCACTACATACTGGTTAGGGGGAAAATTCAAGGCAAAGAGGTAACACTCATAAATATGTATATACTGAACAGGGGAGCATCAAGTTATATAAGACAAACCTTAATGGACATGAAAAATCTCATATCCAATACCACAATCTTTACACAAGACCTTAACACCCCTTTTCCCAAAAATATAGATCAAGGAGACAAAAAAATTATCAAAGAAGTGGCAGACCTAAACCGGAACCTGAAACAACTGCACTTAGTGGACGTACACAGAGTGTTCCACCCAAAAACTACAGAATACACGTTTTTTTAAGCTGCACAAGGGACCTTTTCTAAAATAGACCACATATTAATCCATAGGTCATGCTTAAGTTTAGGCAAGAAAACACAAATCCCATGCATAGTATCTGACCACAGTACAATGAAATCGGAAATAAATGGCAAAAGGAACCACAAGGACCCCAGAAATAGAGGGAAACTAAACAAGACCTTCCTAAGAAACCATTAGGATACAGATGAAATTAAACCTGAAATTTAAAAATATTTACAATTTAATAAAAGTTCAAGCACAACTTAGCAGAGTTTATGGAATGCAATGAAAGAGGTTCTTAGAGGGAAATTTTTAGCTCCGAAGTCACACATTAAGAAAACAGAATGGGAACAAACAAATACTCTTATGTAGCACCTAAACCGACTACAAAAAGGAGAGCAAATGAAATCCAAAGCCAAAAGATGAGAGGAAATTATAAACATTAGAGTAGAAATTAATTCAATTGAGAACACGAAAACAATACAAAGAATCGATGAATCAAAAAGCTGGTTCTTTGAAAGATTACATAAAACTGATAAGCCCCTAGGTAACCTCATCAAAAAGAGGAAAGAAAGGTCTCAAATTCAAGCAATAAGGAATGAAAAGGGTGAAATTACTACAGACCCAACAGAGATTCAGAGGATCATAAATAGCTACATTGAGAACGTTTACTCTCACAGAATTGGTGACACAGATGAAATGGACACATTCCTAGAAAAGTACAAATTACTCAAACTGAATCAAGAAGAAATAAGTACTCTCAGTAGCCCAATAACAGCCAATGAAATACGAAATGTAATAAAAGGCCTACCGACAAAGAAAAGTCCAGGACCAGCTGGATTCACCACTGAGTTCTACAAGAAGTTTATAGAAGACATAATCCCAGCACTCTACAAACTCTTCAATGAAATTGAAAAGAAAGCAATCCTTCCGAAATCATTTCTAGAGGCATTTCTGATACCAAAAAGAGATAGAGATGCAACTAGAAAAGAAAACTACAGGCCTATTTCTCTCATGAACATTTATGCAAAAATCCTCAATAAAATACTCGCCACTAGACTGCAGGAAGTCATCAAGAAGATCTGCTAGAAGACAAGAATGTCCTCTTTCACCACTCCTGTTCAATATAGTTCTGAATCATTAGCCACATCCATTAGACAAGAGAGAAATAAAAGGAATAAAAATAGGTAAAGAAGAAGTTAAATTATCATTATTTGCAGATGACATGATAATTTATTTGGAAGATCCCAAAAACTCCGCCAACAAGCTACTAGAATTAATATAGAAATTCAGTAGCATAGCGGTTATAAAGTGAACACACAAAAGTCAATAGCATTCCTCTATACAGATAACAAACACATTGAGAGAGAAATTACACAAACAATATCTTTTACAATAGCATCGAAGAAAATGAAATACTTAGGAATTAACCTGACTGAAGAAGTAAAAGAGCTTTTTAATGAAAACTACAGTACTCTGAAGCAAGAGATCCTAGAGGATTTCAGAAAACCGAAAGATATCCCCTGCTCCTGGATAAGAAGAACCAGCGTTGTGAAGAAGGCTATATTCCTTGAATTGTTATACAGATTTAATGTAATTCCTATCAAAATACCATCAGCATACCTCCCAGCACTGGAGAAGTCATTCCTAATATTTATTTGGAACCAAAAAAGACCCAGAACTGCAAAGACAATCCTGGGAAACAAACATAAGGAAGGACACATTACAATTCCTCACCTAAAATTATACTACAGAACTCCCATGATAAAATCAACATGCTACTGGCAAAAAATAGACCTGAGAATCAGTGGAATAGATTAGATGATGCAGAAGTAAATAAAAACACACTCAGTCACCTTTTTTTTTTTTTTTTTTTTTTTTTTATAAAGGAGTCAAACATGTTTACTGAAAGATAGATAGCCTTTTTAACAAATGGTGCTGGGAAAACTGACTCCCCCATGTTGAAAACTAAAAGTTGACCCAGGTCTATCACCGTGCAATAAACTAAAATCAAAATGAATTGAAGATCTAAATATTAAAAGAGAAACCCTAAATCTCCTAGTGCAGAAATTTGGAAGAAATCTTTAAGACATCAGAGTAGGCAAAGAGTTCATGGACAACAATCAAAATGAATGTTTAACACTCAAAAGAATCAACAAATGGGACCTCTGGCTGAGAAGTTTTTTCATGTCAAAAGAAATTACCAACAGAGTGAAAAGACAACCCAGAAATTTCAAAAAGATTTTAAGTAATAAATATTCAGACAAAGGACTTCTATCTAGAATTTATAAAGAACTGAAAACCCTCCGGTTCCCAAAATTCAAATATCAAATCCAGAAACGGGCATCTGAGATGAACTCACACATCTCAGAGAAAGAAATTCAACAAGCCTATAAATACATGAAGAAATTCTTCACATCTCTAGCCATTCATGAAATGCAAATCAAAAGAACACTTAGATACCATCTCACCCCAGACAGAACGGCTATCTTTGCAGCTCACTACCTATGTATCAAACTCCAAATTTTATAATTATACAAACAATATCTCAATAGCAGAATGGCTATTGAGAAAAAGGAACCCTTTCCGCTGCTGGTGGGAATGCAGACTGGTGCAACCATTATGGAAAACAGTGTGGAGACTCTTTAAAAAACTAGAGCTGGAAATCCCATTCAATCTAGTTATCCCCCTACTGGGAATTTTGCCAGAATAACTGAAAACATCACATCATAGTGATATCTTTGCACCTAGGTCCATAGCAGCACAATTTGTGATAGCCAAATCCTGGAAACAACCAAAACAGCCATCATCTGAAGAATGGTTTAAAAGGATGTGATATATTCTTAAAATGGAATATTATTCAGCTATAAGGAATGGTAAACTACAAGACTTCATATATAAATGGATGTATCTTGAATATATACTCATAAGTGAAATAAACCAGACCTACATATGCAAATATCATAGTCTCCCTAGTGTAAGGACTCAGAATAAATTAAAAAAAAATAAACAAATAAATAAATTTTGGGAAGTATAAGGAATCAATCTCAGGATCTTCTGTTTTCTGCATTCTCAATCCCTATAACTTTTTTTTTTAAGCAGAGTTACTTAAATACAATATACATCTGGAAGAGTTAAAAATTAATATTTTTTGGAAGTGTTAATGTTTAGTTGTTTGATCAGTCTTACATACCTGTGTGTATTCGTCTATACTGATTTGATGATGAAAATATGTAATACAACCATTGATAATCTTTTGTTTAAAAAATAATATGATTTAGCAGTCTACAATGCCTGCTTTGTGAAGCATAGGCAACGACAGGTTTGCTCCATGGCAAGGCATGCTGCACCAGCCACACACCAGGGCAGGCTGAGGCAGCCATAATACAAAAATAAATAAACCAAAAATTCTACAAATGAATGAAGAGATATAGTTAAAAAGTAACTTCTTTTATTTTGAAAACTAAATTATTATTGATTTTGGCAAAAATAATTATAAAATTAGGAGTTTGATACATAGGTAGTGAGCTGCAAAGATATCTCAGTGGGCTCAGGGCCAGTCTGGTATGTGCAAGCAGCCAGGTTGAATTCCTCAGACTAGATGTAGTGCTGGCCCTGCAACTTGGGTGTACCATGCTGGAGTTGGTAGTACACTCCTGTAATCCTAGTGCTGTGGAGGGAGAGATGGGAGGTTCACTGCAAGTCCAAACTGGGTATTGAGACACTATCAAAAAAATAACAGATTAAAAATAATAATAAAAAGTAGGTACAGGTCAGGTGTCATGGTAAGTAACTGGGCAACTCATTAAAATGATGTCTCAAAATAAAATTTTAAAAATCTGGAAAAGAGGCAACCCACTTGGGTCCCCCTTCTTTCCTTCTCTCTCACAGAAGTTTTCTTTCCACCAGTTAATATATTCTGCTCTTACAAAACCTGAAGATGGACTTGTGTGCTGAAGTACTGACAAATACATGAGCAGCTCTAGTTTTAATCTCCAAAACACACATGAAACACACAAATGGGATTAACATAGAACAGAGAAGTCTTTACAATGCTTAACATTGTTGTATTTTCCTCACAAGATATTTGAGGTAGTACATAGTCAATATTTTTAAACTTAGTGTGGGTTAAGGTAAGGATTTACAATACAGTCTTAAAGGCAGTACTCAAAAGCTATAAAAGACAATAAAAATGTCAGAAAATTGAGAAAGACGCACCAGAATGGTTCTGAAAACCACCAAAATTCTGAACGTATTCAAGAAAAATTTTGAAAGGTTAATAAATACAGAAGAGATTAATATAAAATGGTAGAAATGTATTAGATTAATAAAAAGCATGAATGTAAAGGCACAGTTTTGTAAGAGTAAGGCCCAGCTTCATGTTGTCTAGAAGAAACTCACTTAAAATACAAAGACACAAATAGAGTATAAGCCTAGTAGTTAACAAAAAAGTTCCATGCAAGTCTAGTTTTAAAAATAAAATATTTGATATGGTTGTGATAATATCAAATGAGTAAATATTAAAGAGAAGAAATTTGCTAAAAATGAAGGTGTTCATGTCCTTGTGATGAAAGAGTAAATTTACCAAAAACATACAAAGTTATAAACATATGTTAATTTAATAATAGAGACTCAAAATATGTGAAGCAGAGTATATGATCAAGTTGAATAGAAGAAGAGATTTTGGCAATGCAGATCTCTCAGTAATTAATAGAACCCCAGTACAAAAAAATTTAAGGATATTGCACGAATGAGTTAGAAGTCCACATCCCAGTCAGACACTATGGTACCCAGATGCACTCTCAGCACTCTGAGAGCTGAAGCACAAGGATCGTAGAGAGTTCAAGGGCAGTCTTCTCTACACAGTGATTCAAGATCAAGTTGAATTTTGAACTGCAGAACAAGTTCCTTTTTCAAAAGACAAAAACAAAAAGAAAACAACCGCAACTTTTTAATCACATTTATCAAGTTAACACTCATAGGGCTTTCTGCTCAACAGTAATGAGTGAAATATTTTCAAATATTTAGGAAGGTACGACTTTACATAAATCATTCTGCATCCTAAAATAAATATCATAAATCCCAAAGGATCATGTAAAGTAGAATCTCTTCTTTGATCAAAATAAGGCTAAATTAGAAATCAACAAGAGAAACATTCTTGGAAATGCTCCAGTATTTGAAGTGAAATACAACATGCCTGAATATTCTCCTGGGTCAGATCGAAGCAGACAAACACAAATGCTATTATTTTGAACACACAGAATTTTGCTTCAATAATTTCTTCAAAAGAATAATTTAGCAATTATTTTCTTTGATAAAATAATTAAGCAGAACAACATAGAAAATAAAGAATTAGAAATTATTTGATAAATGATTAATTATTACCCAAGAAATTGACTAAACTGTTTTGTAACATAAGTTGTATAATTAGTGTCACACTTTTACTTTTTTGAATATGAGTCACAAATTGTTCTTATCAGGTTCATCAAAGGGCTGACTTCCTGGATGGAACTAAGTTAAAATGAACTGGTTATTTTTGAGGTTATTTGAACCTCATCCTTTATGTGATTCTATGTAGTTGTCTCAATAAAAGAATCTCCTCTCTTAGATACATTTAGTGTCTGATCTGACATGATTGTCTTTGAATAAGCAATGAATTTTGAATTAAAATTATTCAAAGACAACAGGCTGGGCTTTTTAATTTTTAAAAAGAAAATAAATAATAGTGAAAAAAATTACAAATGATATAGAATTTCACTAAACAAGATAGGGATTTAACAAATGTTGTTATTTTCTATATTGTTTTCTTCAAATTATTTGTTCAGAACACTGATATAAGCAAGAAAATTGGACAAAAATTAAAAGGACAAAAGATAAAGCATTAAATGTTCCTTTCAATACAGCAGTAGGAGCCAGCAGTACAGCTGTCCAAGCTGTCCTATTGTGTGTACGTGAACGTATTTTACCCACCCTTCTTTTTTTCCTCATTTCCTTAATCCCAGTTGTCCTCACTTCCTAATTCCACATTTAAACTGCTTCCTCACTGAGGTCTGAGCGCTCTGGGAAAAGTCAATGAACATGCATCCAAGCAAGTACACATTTAGGGTTATTCCCCAGTCCCTCTTTACTTACTTTACTCTGGAAAAAATAAGCCACTTGTACACACCAGAAAAGAGACACATAGCATGGTGGGATCAAGAGAGGAAGGATTACATAGCTGGACACTGCAGAGGACAGTATAACATGCTATTCATACTACTACAGATTCTAGATTCATATAAAACGTGATTTTGTTCACATAGAAACACAGCACTCACAAGCATTTGTTCTATTTTAAGACTTTAGCATCAATGAATCTTATTTATCCATGCATATGCCTCAGATATAGAAAGACAAACAATACAAACTAAAAAACCCAAAGAATCCAAGTTGAAAAGGTATCATATTTTATACTTTTATAGAAAACAGGTTAAATGTTTGTATTTATTTTATCATGTGTGAAACAATGTTTTGAAATATATTTTGTAGCTTTATTTAGCCCATTCCATAACATATGACTCAGACTTTCAGATAATAAATTACTTTCAAGTCAGAATTATTTTCACGCCGGGCATGGTGGCGCACCCCTATAATCCCAGCACTTGGGAGGCTGAGACAGGAGGATCAGTGTGATTTCGACACCAGCCTGGGCTACAAAAGTGAGCTCAAGGCCATCCTGAACTGCATAGCGAGACCCTGTCTCAAAAAGACTAAAAAAAAAAACCAATTATTTTCATGTGATAAACTCTACAGAACAGAAAAAAAAAAAAAAAAATTTGCATCTATTTGTTGATTGTGGGTGATGTAAAAGTTGTATTTATTGTGGAACTTTAAAATTCTAATCTATTCACTGTATTTTCTACACCATCACTTGCTTATTTTCTATCGTAAGTATGTGGAAAATAATTTGAAAAAAATTTAATAATATCTACTTATAAATATATTTAATAATTTAATATAAGTATTTTCAACATCTAAGTCACTATGACTATTTAAAAAATTGGTCACCTAAATATATTGCCCTTGGGGCCAGTGAGATAGCTCAGCAGTCGAAAGCTTAGGAAGCTTAGGCAAGCTTAGGAAGGCACAGTGGATATGGTCTGATCTCCAGCACCACATGCCACCCCAGCGCCATCCTCAGGGTGGGCTGAGTTGGCAAAAAAAAAAAAAAAATCTCCCTCAACTCGAGATATATGACTTATTGTACCACTCATAGTGTGCCAAATGATGGAATTTTCAAATATTATATAGTCTTTGAAAACTGAATGTTCAGCATATAGTTTTGGATGTTGAAGAGTTTAGTGTGGTTTATGGCCACATATTTCCAATGGAATCAGGGGACAACAGAAAAGCTTAGACAAATTCAACAATGTTTTCCATCTGTATGCTGAATATAGTTCAACTCTATTCCTACCTTTTAGTGTGTGTATGTGTGGTTCTTGGAACTGAATCCAAGGCATTGTGCCTGCAAAACTAGTGCTCTAAAACTGAACCACATTCCAGCCCCTGGACCTACCTTTGACAGACTCACTAACACCATCTTAATAGATTAATAGTTTTAAAAAATTCACAGGGAAAAATATCAAACTTTAAAACATTATTGGGTATATGTCTTTTGCTTTATGCTGCTTTTTTTTTCTTAATATATTTTAGTACAGGGTCTATAGGATCTCACAATACAGATCAGACTCATAGTGATCTTTCTGTTTTCAGCCTCCCAAGTGCTGGAATTACAGACAAACGCCACCATACACAGTCTCAGTTGCCCTATCAACCCACCCTGGAGGCAGGACCAACATAGCACTCCAGGGATTGTACCTGATCCCTGTACCTGCCTTAGCAGGTGCTTTAGTCCAGGAATGGCGTATGCTCCTGAGAAAGACCTCACAGCAAGGATACAGTGATTACCTGGCATTAAATGAATGCTTTAGAGAAGACTGTAACTAGGTTTTCTGTTGGGCAGAAGTCAGGCCCCTGAATGCCCTGACAAGATCAGACCTGTGCTTTCATGCTATTAGATTCATTTAAAAATAGATTATTCAGATATGGAGAAAAGAGGACTTCACTTCAGGACATACCTCTCTTGCAAGAGCAAACGCAAAATGGAAGTCTTTGATTTTTACTAACATTCCTTAATTATTTTCCTTAATATTTGCAGGCCTAACTGATATGATAATATGTCACTGTAATTGAAAAAAAAATAACAGGAGTGATATCCAGAAATATTTTCTCACTTAGAGAATTAATACAGGATATTGTTATCCAAATTTGGTAATAACAGTACCTTTCTACAGTGAAAGTTTTGAATATCTGGATAAAAATATTATCATATTGTAGTAAAAAAAAGTGACACCAGGGGGCAAGGAGATAGCTCAGTGGAATAAGCACTTGCCTGGTGAGTGCAAGGTCCTGAATTTGATCTGGCCCCCACAACAAGGAAAAGTGACACTACCAAAAATATTTTATGGCTTTGCAAATAATTGAACACTATCATAATCGAATGCCTGACAAATTTCTTTCAAAATTTCACATATGAAGACAAACAAAATTCATCATTGTAGTCTTCCAAATAAAAGAATAAAATATAAATCTAACATAATGGAAAGACTATAAACATTATAATTCAGTTGTTCAATTCTTGAAAAGTAAACTTCTCAAAATCATAACGTAGATCAGCAATTTCTATAAGCCAGAGAGAAATAAAATGACTAGAAATAGAAAAAGAAAAATATTACAATGAAGATAATTGACATTTATCATAATTACTTTGATTATTGCATAATTATGCACAATTGCCAAAACTCAATTAACTTATCTTTGAGGTTTCATATGTTAACTGAATATAGATAAAATGAGAAATTGAATACATTAATTAGTGAAAAGAGTCCGGAAAGCCCTCATTCAGATCTCATAGAGCTTTCTTTCCAATTTGAGTAGATTCTTTTTGTTATGATGTGTTCTTGTCTTTTTGAGACAGCTTTTGCTATGCAGTTCAGGTTGGCCAGGAGCTGAATTTTAGCCCAGGCTGGTCTCGAACACACAAGGATGCTTCTGTCTCAGATTGCCAAGTGTAATATGCTCCACCACACCCAGTTTGAATAGATTTTTAATTGATTAGATTTCATGAGTACAGAGAGATAAACCACAAAATTACAAATAATATTTGCATGCCTCAACAAACTCAGAATAAATTCCTAATATTCCTTTGTCTCTAGATTTCTCCAAAGTTTCAGACCATAAAAGAATATATTTAGCAACTCATAAATCTGTATAAAGAAACTAGTGTATGCTAAAATGTGTTCATTTTAACAGCATGTAGAAGGTTAAGTTTTCTGAGTTTGGGGAAAGAAAAAGGGATATTTACTCATAAATTGTTGCAAACTACAATTTTTGATGCTATCTCTCTGCATCAAAATTCCATACCCTTACTGTAAAAATATCAAGAATTTATTACTTTGCTAAATTTATGATTTTTAATCAAAGTTACTTAAAAGTAAGAATAACCATCTCTTCAAGATATTTTATTATACTGAACATTATGGGAATCCTGATTAGTTGCACTTATATTAAATATTAACTTGCATAACTCGCAACAAAACTTAGTTCAACCAGCTGACTAAAACTATCTTAAGATATTGCTGTTAGTTGCTCACAATCTTCACTGAGTCTCCCTCAGAGAGTGTGCTTTATACATGACCATCTTACTGATTATATTTAAAACCTAACTGGTTGGACTTTTCAATAGTCATTTGCAAACTATAGTTCAGTTAGATCTTTGATTTGGAAATTATAGGCTTTACAAAATTTAATAAACTACTTTGATCATTTGAATACTAATTCATAAAGTGAAATCTATTTCTTTTTGTTTCAGAATTATTTTCATGTTATGATCATAACATGAAAATGTTGTTAATGTTAAATAAATAGACTCATTCATCTGATTTAACTTAAATAGTCATCTCTACACTTCCAATTCATATAGTGAAGGAGCATTCCTCATTTTTTCAGAATGTAGAGACATTTCTGATGTATCATAGCTGTTCACTCCACAAATTGATTAAAAATAAAAGCTTCCTTTTTTTTAAGAGCTTCTATATAGGTTTACCTAATAACTTCTATGCAGTATACAACTTACTTTAGCTATATTAAATATATTCAATTGATTAGTAAAGTAACTATAATACTGGGACATTTATCTTCATTTTTATCTTTTATTACTATTTATTTATTTATTTATTTATGGTCTTTTTGAGACAGGGTCTTGATATGCAGTCCAGGCTGGCCTTCAGCTCATTTTTGTAGCCCAGGCTGATCTCGAACTTGCACCAATTTTCCTGCCTCAGCCTCCCAAGTGCTGGGATTACACGTGTGCGCCACCATGTCCGGCTTAACCTCATTTTTAAAATGAGAAAATTATTTAGAAATTTTAATCAAGTTGTAAGTTATTCACTGACACAATACAATTGAAATGCAAGTTGTACTACAGATTGTGTGATTTTTTTATGGTGTTATGGTTTATGTCCAGTTGTCCCCCAAAAACCTCATGCAATCAGAGGGATGGGGACTTCTACAGTTTGAGACTTGATTTATCATCCCTGGGATTATATGTTTTAGTACTGATGGGAGTACGGGTCTGAGTACTGCTGGGAATTATAGGTGTGGCCTGAGGCAAATAGGCTAAGGCAGAGAGAGCCTGGTGTAATTTAAAGGCAGAGAGACAGATTCATGCTGTTGCTCTGCTGCCATGATTGGTTGGTTTCCTCTGTCGCCATTGTTGCTGTTCTACTACCATGAATTGGATGCTCTCTGCTCTGTTCCACTCAACCTTGGGCCAGCCGAATGTGGACTGAGACCTCCAGGAACTGTGAGCTAAATAAAACTTTCCTTCCTTAATTCTGAGTTTCAGATATTTGTCCCAGCAACGAGTACAAAGTAAATAAGTAATATGGTATTAGTTTTCAATGTAAAATAAACTACATTTTCCATTCTAATGATTATAAAAAGAGTATGCTTTAATCATTTTCTTTACACCACATTTTCATGCTTCTCACATTTTAGCATATTAAGGAAATATGTATTATGAATGGATAAAAATATCTTGAAATTGTTCAATCTAGTGACTAGGAAAAGTGTGAATTCCAAGAAAGTTGTTTTTAAATGTTTGTAGTTTTGTTTGAGGCCTTAAATAGTTGTAAATATTTTCAGGGCAGAATAACGGACTTATTTTTCCATTTTATCTTTTCTATACCACATCTTTAAAAAGTTGCAATCTTGATTGCTGCTAGTGTTTTTCTTTCTGAACTCAAACCATATTGGCTGTTATATTTATTGACAAGCTTGTTGTTATCACAGAGCTTGCAATAAGACAGCATAAGCCTTAGTTTTTGATCCTGGAAAAATTGAGATCACTCCTATGTTCATATTTCCTATGAAGCAAAAAGATAACTTGCAAAGGATGGTGAAGCAACTGCATAGTCAAAAAATGGTAAAAATGTATTATTCACTGATTTCTTACTCTTAGAATTCCAATAAAAATAGTCATGTAGGGCTGGCAGGATGTCTCAGCGGTCTAAAGTGCCTGCCTAGGCAAGACTAGGCAACCATAGAGGCCGTGGTTGAATCCCCAGCATCACATGTTGCTCCAGCCTCACCCGCAGGGTAGGCTGAACCAGCCATAATATAAGAAATAAAAAAATAGAAAATTAAAAATATAGTCATTTAGTTCTGATGAAGCACAAAATTCAGGGCTCTTTATCTCCACATCAAACACTTCAGGTGTGAAGCTAAGCATTACTGTGTATACCTGTGTGGAGAAAATTCTAGTATCAATTTTATAGAGTCCTATGAATTTAGTTGATTAAAGTATATAGAAACTTATTTGAACATTTATTTTCTATAAATGTAATTATTCAATTCATAGTATAAAAGCACTGAACTGGTACATACCAGGCACATGAGCCATGAGCTGACAAAATGGAAAACTTTAGTAAATATAATATAACTATAAAATAGTTAAGTTTGATCTTGCATCTCAGTAGTAGGTTACTTGCCTAGCATGTACAAAGTCCTGGATTCAATCACCATCCCTACAATATTTGTAGATTTATGTGTACCTGGTATGTGTATTGTATGTGCACATAACTTTTCTTCTTGATATTAGTGAGAAAATGAAAACTCTAAAACATGAGAAACTTCAAATGTAAGTGAAAAAAAAATTTTGTTCAGAATTTTTTTTCCCCAGAAGGAAATGTAGCTAGTTTAATAATAGAAAAGTGAGATGCTAAAGAATTTTAAGATTGTCCTGAGGAATAATTTTGATGTTTCTTTTGACACTGTAAGAAAATAGTTTGAAGAGAAGAGAAATCATTTCCCACTTTCCAGGGCACACATTTTAAGGCCAGTAAACTCGATAGATTCTTTTGTAGACTGACTGGGCCATCTCTTCTTTTCTGAGACCTGGATTCTGCAGGTTACCCTAGGAAAGGAAACCTAAAGTGCCTGTGTCCAACGTGCCTCTCTCTCCATTTCTCCCTCCATTTCGGTGAAAGGGTGGTTTGCAGTCCCTAGATGAACTGGGGAAATTTTCAGAGTTCTTAAAGAAAATTGGGAGCAATGTTCAAGAAAGCTCACAAAATAGGGTTCTTATTTTAACTGAAACAAGAAACAGGTGTAAAGAAAGGTATAAAAGAATGAGAGGGCAGAGCATCTGCTAGAGGGAAGAAAACAAAGGCTGAAAACCAAGCAGACAGAAATACAAGGTCATGAAAATTTTCCAGTTTTGGGAAAATTTCTGATCTCTTCTGAAGCTATTTTGCCCTTTACTGGGTCTGGGCCTGTTTTCCACCTCTCCACTATATTTAAGGACAATTTTTGGTAAACACCTTTTGTAATAGAGATACAAACATAAATAGTGGCATTGATATTTATTGTGCAATTAATAGCATACATTATGTAATATGATCCAAACTTCTTAATATAGATAAGCAAAAGTGAAGAGAGAGTTAGGAAATATTGGATAATGATATTATCCACCTTATTCTGAAAATAGACTAATTACTTCTCATGCTCAAATGAAATTTTTAAATTTAATTTGTTTATTTTTTTTCTTGTTTCAGAACCTTTATTTGCTTATTCACTCATTTTTATGGCCGGCTCAGCCTGCTCCAAGGGCAGGGCTGGCACAGCATGTGGTGCCGGGGATTGAACCGTGGTCCCTGAAGCTGCCCAAGCTTTCCCAAGCAGGCGCTTTAGACCACTGAGCCACCCTGTCAGGCCCAAATGAAATTTTTATATTAAATATATCCTACGATTTTCTTTTCTTTCGAATTCACTTGAACATATATCATGTTTTTTTTCACTGCTGGAAATATGTAAAGTTAAGAAATATTGCCTAGTGAAAAATAAAATTTATAAGGCATAATAAGAAGTGCCAGTATACTGATAAAAGTTCAAGGGCTAGCCAGATAGCTCAGGTGACTAAAACACCTGGTGCTTAATGCAGTGCCAGCCCTGAACTCTGGGAAAGCTGAGACTGTGACTGAAACTGGGTGTGGTGGCACAAGGACTGTGATCTCAGTACCGGGGAGGCTGAGAACTGGAGGATCGCTAAGAGTCCAGTCTGTGTTGTAAGAGTCCATAGGCCCTGTACTAAATGCCTAAAAATATAAAAATAAATAAAAATTCAATATTAGGCCAGGTTATATGAGGGCATCACAGATATAAACTTATCTTTCCCTTGGCAGAAATTTTAGAAGAATGAAAATCCAATAGACTGGACTGAAATATTTCAGGGAAGCTGAGGAAGTTATCTATAAATTGGTAAAATGTGTAGTTTATGTTAAATGATAATGATACAAAAGGAGTGAAAAATAGGAAATGCATGTCTTGGGCTTGCCAGTTAGCTCAGGGGACTAAAGCACCTGCTTAGGCAAGAGCTATGGCCAGGTTCAATCCCCCACGTGTGGTGCCAGTCCCACCTGGGGTACACTAACAGGTCAACTGAAGCTGGGTATGGTGGTGGACGCCTGTAATTCTAGTGCTTGGGAGGTTGAAAACAGGAGAATTATAAGGCCATTCTGTGTAGTGTTACCCTGTAGACCCTATACTAAAAAAGAAAGGAGAAAAGAAAGAAAGAAAGAAAGAAAGAAAGAAAGAAAGAAAGAAAGAAAGAAAGAAAGAAAGAAAGAAATTGTATGTCTTACTGAATCTTCAGGAAAAGAGAGGGAATGTTACAGAAAGCAATTTAGTCCTGTGAAACATAAATTTATGAGTCTCTATTGCACTTCTCTACTGCATTATCTTGTTTGTAATATAGTATAGTTTCTCATCTTTCTTCCATAGGTTTCATATAGTCTCAAAAGTTTATATTTCTTAAAATATGTTCATTATCTTCAATTTTAGTAGTATGGCAAATATTCAGACATAGCTCATTGAAATTAATCCATCATCATGTTGTGGGCAGAGTCTGTATTAGCCAAGGTCTACAATATCAACAATATAGGTTTGCTTTAGTTTATTGTCTTATCATGAATTTCAATTTTCCACAGTACGTACTTTCTGAAACACAGATATGTACACCCCCAACATTTTTCTACCTAACACAGTATAAATCATAATCCTATTCTGTTGAGCTACATGGGTACATAATAACAAACACTATTTGACTAAAATGATGAGCTATATCCTCAACTGATTAATAAGTACCTAGCACAAGCAGTATAAATATGACTATATCCATTGAAAAAATATCAAATTACATATCTTGATCAAAATTTTATAACAGTATTATTTGCTTTATCATATGCTCACTTGCCATTGTTAGTGTCCACTGGCAGTTCTCAACTGTAGATTTACAGGTGTGAGAACATACCTCCACTTCCAAAAAACAAAGAAAGTAATAAAAGAAAATGGTGAATCTAAATTGGGAAGAGACTAGCAGACAGAAAATTGCCCAACTCCTTTAGGGAACTGCTTTTAATATCCCCAGTGAAAGGATGAGTTACTATAATATACCTATTGATGACAAGCTCCTGAAAATATCATTAATGCACTTGTGTTGTTGAGAACAAAAGATCTGAGTCTGAACATGAGGAAGTTTCAGATGAAAAACTTTAAGAATCACTCAACAGAATGATCTACTTTGTTGAAGAATATCAAAGACAGGCAAAGAGGAAAGGAATAATTTGCTTCAGATAAACTAAAGACCACTGATAAATGGAACAAGGAAGTTCTGCAAAAAGTGTCTATTCAGAAAGATCGTAATGCATAGTATGAATTATTTATTCAGAGTGTTGTTTCTAATATTAAATAATTTCAAAAGAATTGCCTACTTCATATCCAATAGGAAATTGAATAAAGTTACCTATATATGACTTCTCAACACATACTTTACAACTACACCAAGATGTCCCAGGTTACACATTCAAGTGAAATATTGGATCCTATATTGACACTCATTTACTTATTTACACATAATGAAATACTATAGTATGTGAGTCTTAATGAAGTATGAAGAAACAAAGTTTATGTTTTGGTTTTTAAAAGATAATATAAGAAATAAAAGGCCCACTTACCAATATTCACAGGGAAAGAAATCATGAAAGAGGGGCCTGGCGGGATGGCTCAGTGGTCTAAAGCACCTGCTTAGGAAAGCTTAGGCAGCTGCAGGGACTGCGGTTCGATCCCTGGCACCACATGCTGTGCCAGCCCTGTCCTCAGGGCAGGCTGAGCCAGCCATAAAAATAAATAAACAAACAAAAGTTCTGAAACAAGAAAAAAAATAAAACAATTTAAAAAAAGAAATCATGAAAGTTTAATTTCTGAAAATAATAGAGAGTTTCTATATTCCCTTCACCCACAGCCTGCAGTATTAAACCCTTGAAAGCAATAGCACAGCACCACAACAGGAATGAGGTCTTGCAGGAAATTACAGATCTCATTCATACTTCATTCCTTTAATTATAAATACTTCTTTTTGTGCACATGTGCCCAGGCCCATGTGATGTAAACACACATGAAATTTTCTACATTTTCTACTATAACCAAGATGCAAAAGAACTTTGTCACCACAGTGATGCCTTGTAAAGTCCACATCAATCACCCTTGCAGCCCTTGACTCCTATCCCCGCTAACATGTTCCTCATCTTCTGTTGTCTTGGAGAACAGAATTGTCTCTTTTACAATGGAGTTCCATGCAAGAGAGTGTTACAAAGTAGGATGTATTCATAATCTGAAAAAGAATGTCCTATACTATGTGTCTTAAACCTGCTAGAGTTTGCAACTTGAATGTTTATAAGCCAGGAATTGACAATATGCTTGTCATTTCACAAATGTTTAAATAAGCCAGACACAGAGGGTCATGCCTATTATTCAAACACTTGTGCCATAAATTTAAGGTGAGCATGGCCTACACAGTAAGTTCAAGGTCAGTCTGTACTGCAAAGTGAGGCCTTTTTCTCAAACAATAAAGAGAAACTCATGGGAGCTGGGGAGATGGCTCAGAGGTCTCAATTCCTGGCACTGCACTATGCTGGCCCAAAACTAGGAGTGGTAGTGTATGTCTGTGATACCAGGACTGGGTTGGTGGAGACAGAAGGATCATTATGCTCTGTGATGCGTAGTATGACCTCCAATCAGACAGATAGATAGGGATAGATAGATAGATAGAATACTAAAATCCATAAAATTTCAGTATTTTAGATAGATAAATGAATCACTAAAAAGATAAAGAAAACATTATAATATTCAGACTGACTTTTTTCTCAGAACAATTTTCTTTTGGACTGCTTGAATTATTCCATGTATCAACAGAATGAAATTACTTTTGTTGACAAGTAGTATTCCTCAGTGTGGAAGTACACTCATTTAGCTAACCATTCACCCACTGTGGAAAACCTGGATACCTTCCAGTTTTAAACTCCACAAATAAATAGTCCTGCTATGAAAATTCACTTACCATTGTGTATATAAAGATGAATTTCAATTTCTGTGGTATAAAGGCCCAAGAGTATAACTGCTGAACCATATGGTAAAGCACATTTAATGTTGTAAGCAACTTCCAAACTGTTTTCAGAGAGGCTAAGCCATTTCACAACCTCACTGGAAATGTGAGAATGAAATGGTTTCTCTACAGCATTTTGTTATGTCTGCTTTTACTTTTACCACTTTGCTAGTTGTGTAGTTATTGTCATTGTGTCTTTTATAATAGGTTTGCTACCATACCTACACTTACCTACCTAAGGTGGGCAATTCTATGAATTTCAGTATTTTCAGAGTTTCGGAAGCGTCACCAGTGTACAATCATAATGTGATTTTTATTATTGTATTCAGTGTTCCATTAGCAGTCAGTCAGGTGCTCTTTGGTAGGGAAGAGAGCATCCATCTATCCTTTGCAAACAAATTTCAATAGCCAGGTGTCCATTCTCCCCCAAGATCCTCCTCCTGGGGAATGTTATCACTCTGGTAACTCTTAGCAGGGAAGTCTGGCACTCTGTGCAGGAGAGTGAGCGCTCCAGGGTGCTGTACTGCCCTGGTGATGTTGGGAGTACTCCTGCTTGCTCACTTGAGAAGAAGGCCCTCTGGGGTTGCCTTTCCCTACTAAATCAGGGGTCTGATGATGGTCCTAGTTTGTCTTCTCTGTTGGCAATGGTATTTGGGCAAGGCCATAAGACACGTTATGCTTTTACTGTTGCTTTAGTGTTAGTGTTCTTTCCCTTCTCATCTGTCGCTTTTAACCTGTGGCTGCTTCTTGCCTCATTTGCATGATTTACACTTATACGAATGCAAAGCTGCAGAAAAATACTGGATAGGATTGAGACACTCAACTGATATGTTAAAATGAAAAGCAGGCTCCTCTTGTGAAATATGCAGTGGCACACAAGAAAGATAAAAGCAACAGAAGTTACAATGCAGTTGACTAAATAAGGATAAGAAAAAGAAGTAGCATGGAAACAGATAAGCACAGTGAAGTGGGTGAAATGTGGGCATAATAGTGTCATCATAATGGATATCTTGTAAAACTGGAACCAAGAATATGATTTACTGTGTGAATACAATCACTGTGTGACTCGAGAGATCTATCCCCATGTTTATGAATGCACACATATTCTATGCTCTATATTTACTGTTGCTTACTTAAGACACCACTCTCAAAGAACAAAAAAATTATTTTCAGCAATGAAACACCTTTTCAGAATTTTAAAACTTTAAATATGTATTCTTTCCTGAATTAGGAAAACTATCTTCCGCAGCTTTAAGACTTAATTGTACTTTACTCATTTTCTTTAAAATATTTTTTCTTTAAAACAAAAAGGTTCTTTTATTACTTTTAATAAGAGACAACAATATGAGTGTTTCAAAACATGTTAGTAGTACATTCGCAATAATTGACACATTGCATATTGCTGTCCTCATAAAAGTTATACAGAGCACAGGTTGTAGACATGATAAATTTTCTAATTGATATTGGTAGAGAAAAAAAAAAAGAAAAAATTTCTTATCTTTGAACTAAGAGGAAGTAGTTTTATGCATAGTCCAATGTTTCATAATGGCAGTGGGGTACTGGTAAAACTGGCAATGTTGAAGTTTGTTGACTTAAGCCTCTTACAGCTCACCACACTAACCTAGTTCTGTGTTTTATGCCTCATAATTAAGCTTTTCTGCTGTGTGATTGAGGGCAAGTCAAAGAAAAAACTGTCTAACAAAACTTACACCATTTGTATTTTCCAAGGTCATCTCCTCAGTATTAACTTTAGAACCAAATACAGTGCTCTGTAGAACTGTAGTCAGTGTCCACCATCAGGATGAGTCACGGCCATTGCTTGACCAGTTTGCTCTCTGAGAAAGACTGAGAGAATGTTTTGCTTTCTTTTTTCCCCAGGTGACTCTCCTTAGACACTATACTTCATTTATCTCTTTCCTTTGAGGTCCCATGTCCTTGATCAGAAAATTTCAGAAACCACTAAGTTATAGGATGTTATGGCACAGGTTCTCTTTTATCCTGAGTGCTCACTGACCTTGAAGGTTAAAATTAAAAAAAAATTAAGAGTAATTTTCTTTTAGCTTTAAGTCCTTGTTTAATATAAAAAAGTGTAATGCTAAAAGTTTTGAATTATCTTCCATATTTTCCTTATAAATTTTTAATATAATTAGGTATAATTTATGTTTCTAATTATAGAACATTTTAGAAACTTCAAGAAGTAATGGCTTATCTTTCCTCTATTGCACAAATTTCTTCTTTTCTGTGCAATTCAGGAGACTCCAAGTAAGTTGGCACTGAGAAAGATCCAACTGCTGTCAACACGGTTTGCTCCACTGGAAAAATGGTTGGTTACTCGCGACCATGCTGAGAGAAGACTGCTGCACTATGGCTTTCCAGCTTTCTAACACACCCTATGATCCTGAGCCACAGCTCTCCCTCACAGGCCGTTGGATGTTGAGGTCAATAATCAATAAAACTAAATAATATCACACATATTACATAGCATATGAAATAAATATTTTATTTGAGACTTATATTAATATCAAATTATATTGCAACAAGTGTGATTCATGCAAGAGAAAACTATACAGATATTATTTAGGGTTATTCCATCTTCTTATCCCAGTATAATAATGATGTCTCACTACTACTTGTTTAATCAAGATGTTAGTGCAGTCTCTTCTGAAAAGACTTTGGGTTATGAGGATTATGGAGGACTTGTAGTGGTAAGAGAGGGAAAGGGGTGCCAGTTGTAGGGTGAGTCTGGCACACTTCTGTCTCATAGTTGCCTTCCTCTTGTCACCATCCTGTCCTGACCAGAGATGGTCAGAGTGGACATTTACTCCTGTCTTCTACGGGGAAAATAGTTTGAGTTAACCAAAAAGGCTCTCAAATTTGAAATTAGTCCTAACATCTGCCTTAGAATGATCATTGACATTGCTGTAGATGATAATCAGTTCTCTTAGAGAATGATCTGCGCTATAATAATCCCTTCTCATGCACCTACTCTCAAATCAGCACTCTGAGGGAATTTCACTAGAGAGGGAATCAACATTTCAGAATTTTTTTCAAAATTAGAAACATAAATTATAGCTAACAATACTAAAAATTTTGTAGAGAAAATATGGCAGAGAATGTAAAAACTTAATCATTACACATTATTACGTAAGAGAGATTTTTTAAGCTAAGAGAAAATAATTATTTAAAATTTTAATTTTATTCAAAAAATATAAAGTATGACTTCAAAATAAGATAATACGAAAGCTACAATAATTAATATATTATGTATTGCTATCCTCAAAGTAGTCATTCAGACTATAAAATATAGATAAAATATTACTCAAACAATATTAGCATAAACCATTCTTTTGAAAATAAACTAACAATATAGCAATCTGAACGGTCTTGGATATATATATATATATATATATATATATATATATATATATATACATATATATATATATATATATATAGCTTTTCTTTGTCCTTTTCTTCCTTTCCCCTTTCTCCTTGTGTTGAAGTTTCTTCCAAACTCACAAAATATTTTGTACAATTTTTATCCTATTTACTCTTTTAACTCCTCACACTGAGAATATAAAATTAGTTCTCTGCAAATTAGAGACATAAATTAGATAAAATATTACAAAAACACAAATGAGTCAGGAGGGGTGGCGCATGTTTGTAATGCGAGCATTTGGTAGGCTGAGACAAGAGTATCACTGAGTGTTTGAGAACATCCTGGGCTACAAAGAGAGTTCAAGACCAGCCTGAATTGCATAAGGGAGACCCTGCCTCAGCTCCCCCCCAAAAATAAAATAAAATAAAATAAAACCTATGCATGAAGAGCCATAATTCAGAAAGAGGGAAGAAATATGAGGCTATGAGGCTGTTTGAATAGAGTAAGTTGGCTTTGAAAAGAAGATAATACTAGGGATACATATTTCTAGGGTTAGACTATAAACAAGTGAATAGCATTTGGGAACTAAAAGATAATGGTGGATATTTCGATGACTTCTCAAATACTTACACATGTGTTGCTGTGAAACACTCAAGAGGTGCAAGCACTAAACCTCAGATATAGGCTGTAGATTCATAGGCATGCAGAAGGCTAGTGTAGGAAAAGAAAACTATCCATTGTATGACTATAGACAAAAATTAAGTTAAATATTTGAAAACAATATGCCAAAATTCAAATTAAGTTGTAAGTCCAACTAAGAGGTCATCATGTATGATCCATTCAGAGTACTCACATAGTATTTGAGTAGGTTAATATATACAAAAATATAAACTAAGAGAAAGTTTTCATAATAGCAAATAATTATTAAGAAGAAAACATTGAATTCTAGAATGGCAAAATACATGATCAGCACTTCTAAGAATTCTACCAAAGCTCTACCCCAAAAATCAGAAGACAGACCTGTACAACATGACAAAAAGAAAGAGCAAGATGCAGTCTTAGACCCTGAGCCTACTCAGTACAAATGCAGCAGATAATATTATGGAAGAAATTGGAAATCATACACCTGAAATCCCTGAAATAATAGCATCTGAAGTAAAGAACTGCCAAAAGGTATAAAGGAAATCAGATTAGAAATAATTTCTGCAATGAAAAAGAAATTATAACTATAATGAAGAAGTATTAAGCACTCCTAAAGAAGAAAATGATAAAAAATTCAGAATAAAGAAACGAAATCCTTGAATGAAAAACATAAGAAAGAAATAGAATGAATGAAGCAGATTCAAAGTGCTATACAGGATCTTGAAACCTCAATCACAGTTTGGCAAAACCATTTGAATGAAAGCAAAATTAGACTTTCAGACCTTGAAGACAACATTGGAGCTAGTGAAAAGGTAAGAAAAGACCTCTTAAGATCTACTAGGATGCAGGAAAAATAGTTCAACATCTGCAAGATGATGCAAAGCTGAACAACGTGAGACTAATTGGCATCTGTGAGAAAGAAGGAGTCAATACAAATGATAGAGAAATAATATGGAAAGAAATAATAGCAGAAAAGTTCCCAAATATAGGGAAACAACCTGACATTCAGGCAACCAAAGCATATAGAATTCCAAATAACATTAACCTAATTAAAACCACCCTGACATATAATAATCAAGATCTCAGAAACTCAGCACAGCAACAGCACACTAAAAGTATCTAGAGAAAAGAAAAAGATCACATTTAAAGAAAAAACCATCAGAATAATGAGGGATTTCTCTTTACAAACCATCAAGTCAAGAAAAGCATGGAGCAAAGTGCTACAAGTCTTACAAGAAAACAAATTCCAACCCAGACTGATATACTCTGAAAGACTCTCTTTCAAGTATAATGAAGTGAAGCACTTCCATGACAAAGAACTATAGAATTTCGTGATGAAAAAACCAACCTTACACAGATTACTAAAAGATATTCTAGAGAGGCAAGAAAATGACCACAAATCCATGAGTGAGAATGAAAAAACTCACCAAATACAGCAAACAACTAAACTCAGGAAAAAGAAGAAGAAGAGGAAGAAGAAGAAGAAGAAGAAGAAGAAGAAGAAGAAGAAGAAGAAGAAGAAGAAGAAGAAGAAGAAGAAGAAGAAGAAGAAGAAGAAGAAGAAGAAGGACACAACAGCAGTCTTTCAATTATTCTTTTGTATACAGCAGCAAAATATTTCCATCAGCGGAATGTATAAATGGACTTCTCCTGAACTCTATGTGTCATAATTTTGTCTACAGGGTTGAAATCAAGGAAATAGCAGTAGCTCAGTCCTACAAGTGACATCTGTCCACCCATAAGCTTCATTACCATTTTCCACATCCACAACATACTACAACTTCGTACGATATCCTATCCCCAAACTGTTAGAAGTGCTCACATATTTTGCCATTCTAGTCTTCAATGTTTTCTTGAATTTAGCACCAGGTCAGGATCTATCAAGTTCAAACTCGTTCAGGTGGGTGTGGTTTGAGTCTGGCTACTGTGCTCTACTTCTTGCTGCTGCAGCCCTTAGAAGTGATCCTGCTATGCCACTCTGTGAAGCTGTGCTGCTCCTAAATCAGCAGATGAGCGTTCCCTCTAGGGTATCTGTAGGGAGTTTTGCCACAAGGTTGCACACCAGGTGTATCTGATGGATGAAGTTCCAATCACATGGTGGACTTGGCTTTGTGTCAAATCAGTTTCCAGCAGACCCTGGGTGGTCTCACTCACTGACAGGGTCTTGGCTCTGGGTCAAATGGAGATCCAGTGAGCACTGGGTGGTCCCACCCATACATTGGGCCTAGATGCTGGGTTGAGTGAGTTTCTGGAAGGCCCTGGGCTGTCTCATTCATACACCATGGCTGGGTGTTGAGTGCTATCTTTCTTTTCCATTTTATCCAATTTATATGTTTGGTAACTTATATGTTTATAGAAATGTGCCCATTTCTTTTCCTTATTTTATCTTATTTGAATATAGTTCATGGGGGCGAGAGACATACATAGTTTCTGAAGTAGGTATGAATGACATTCTGGATTTTTGCAAAATCAGTGGGATTTACTCTTTTTCATTTCTAATTGCATTGATTTCAGTATTTCTTTCCTGTTTTTGATAAGTTTGTGTAAGAGTTTATCAATTTTATTTTTTACATTTCAAAGATGAAACTCTTATTCATTGATTTTATTATTTTCTTTATTTCAATTGCAATTATTTGTCTTGTGGTTGCTATAATTTCCTCCTTCATATGAGCTATCGACTTTACTTGTTCTTCTTTCTCCAGAAGCTTGAGGTTCAATATTACGTTATTTATTTGAACTCAATCTGTTTTTCTGATATGGGAATTCACGGCTATAAATTTGCCTTGTAGGTTGCTTGTGTTATCACCCATATGTTCTGGCATACTGTGCTGGCATTAACATTTAATTATTCAAACTTTCTAATTTCTTAATTCTAATGCTTGTTCAACAGAGTGCTATTTAATTTCCATGTCTTTAGTCCTCTTTTTTTCATCGGTTTCTAATTATTTTGTACTATGGTCTGATAATATGCATAGGAGTGTTTTAAATCCTTTCCACACACTTAGTATAGGGTCTCTTTTGGAGCACATCCCAGGTGCAGCTGAAAAGAATGTATTCAGATGTTCTGGAAATGAACAATATGTAAACATCCACCAATTCCACCTATTAAAAAGTTCAGTTTGGTTCTGATATGTTGTTGATATTTTGTATACTTGATTTATTTGTGGTAAGAGGATACTGAGATTCCCCATTACAACTGTGTAACTGTTTATTTGATCTATCATGTTCATCAACATTTATTTTATATAGTTGATTCCACTGATATTTGTTTCATAGCTATTTGATTATTATCTATTCTTTTTGGATAGTTCCTTTGAGAGGATTTGGTAACCTTCAGAATGTGTCTTTGACCTTGCTTGAAATCTTTTTGTCTGCAAAGAGATTAGCTTCCTCGGCTGATTTTCTGATTTGTGTCACATGAAGTATTATTTTTCACACTTTGACTTTCAATGTATGAATTCTCTTTGCATTAAATGTATATATTATATATTAATATAACATATTATATTATATTACATTACATCACATTACATTATATTATATTATATATTATTTTATTTTGTTTCTTGATCCACTCTGACATTAATTTTTCTGGATTGTTGAAATTAAATGTACAGTGATAGTTTCAAATATTTATTGAATTACTCTTGTCATGTTCTTATCCTGTTGCTAGTTCCATAACTTTGTTTTTCTGCTTAATTGGTTGCCTTTCATGGTGAATTTATTATTTTGAATTTTATGGACAGGTAGTGTTTGTTATCTCTTCTAGTAATGTCCTTCAGAAAATTTTGGAATGTTGGCTTGGTTGTCATTAATTTTCTTAGATGTTTCTTGCCATTGAAAAATAATTTTCCATCAATTTTGAAAGATAATTTTATGAGGTACATTAGTCTAGGTTATAGGTTGTATTTTATGGGGGCCTTGAAATACTTGAAGCTCTCATTGAGTGTTTGTGTTGAGTAGTCTGTATTCCTTCTGATGTTTTCCTTCATATGTGATTTATTTTTCTCTAGCAGCTTTTAATATTTTGTTCATGTATTGAATTTCTGGGATCTTGACTACTTCATGTCTTGGTGTTCAATATTTTATCATTACTATTTGGAGTTTTCTATGGCTCATTTAAATGTGTGTCAAATTCTGTTTCCCTTGAGAAATCTTCTGCTATTAGTACTGTGAAAATATTTTTAAATATCATTTAAAAATATGTCCTGCTTTTTCAATAACTCCAATCAATATTACATTATTTGTGTGTACCATCAGCACTATTGAATTGATTTTCCATGATTACTTCCCATTCTCTAAGAATATTCTTTTCTTTTCATGAACACAGTCTTGTCTTCTATATCTGATAGTTCTATTTATATAGCCTCATTAGCTTCATATGTTTTCCTCTCTTGTATATTTACTTAAATCTGCTTCATTGGTTATATTTCTTTCCTATATTGGCATGCATATTTTTCTAATCTCCTCTATTTTTTTATCTTTGTCTGCATTAAAGTCATTAACCTTGTCTTTCATCACGGTTGCCTTGCCTCTAGTTATCTAAGAAATCACTTCTGATTGCATTTTTTTCATAGTCTCATTTATTTATCTTGTTCCTATTGTTGTTACCACTTAAGAGAGTCTGTGGGGCTTTTGATTTGCGCCCCCTCATTGATCCTGCATTTGCCTTGGGCAAGCTGTAAATCTGAGGTTGCACCTTGCTTCAATGTCTTCTCATTTTCTTATCTTTTCTCTTCTTTCTTTTTTTAATTTTAATACCTAAGTAGCTGCTTACAGATCACTTATAGTGACTACTAGCTTTATTGCTAGTATTTAGAATCCTTAGGAAATGCCTACTTTTCAGAGATGTCTTCTTGTTCTTTGCTTTTATCTCTATTGAAAATCCTGCCGGGCGTGGTGGCTCACGCCTGTAATCCCAGCACTCGGGAGGCTGAGGCAGGAGGGTCAGTGCGAGTTCGAGACTAGCCTGGGCTACAAAAGTGAGCTCAAGGCCAGCCTCAACTGCATAGCGAGACCCTGTCTCAAAAAGACAAAAAAAAAAAAAAAAAAAGAAAATCCTTCTTCTTGAATTTATTAGAGATGAAAATGTATTGCCTATCTAGCAATAGCTCATAGTTCTTTGGCTCTGACATAGTATTTTTAATGACAACTAGGCAGTCTCAGTCTTGGCATCTCAGTGAGAACAATTTATTTGAACAGTTGTGTCTAACAATTATGTTTCTTTCTCTAGAAAAAAAAGAGAGAAGGAAGAAATGTAAATCAGTTGCTTCCCCTCCAAAATGACTACTGCTCAACTACTCTCTTTTAGGTTTCTAAAAGCCTGGAACTCACCAGCTACTGCTGGCCACTATGTCCACCACCCTGTTTTTCTAGTGTATTTCTCTGTGCAGGCCACCAAAGTCACCAGTGTTCACTGTGCATATGAACATTTGAGTTGCTCTTCTAAGTGCAGCGAGTCAATTCTTAAGGAGAAAGCTTCACTTACAACTCCTTTTACCTCTTTCAGGTCTCCTTTTTTCTTTTTCCCTCCCCCTTCTCTTCTGCACATTGCTGTATACCAGTGCCTCCACATCAAACCTTGGAGATGCTCTTTGTCTGTTGTTCGTGAATCGACTATCTTTCTGGCAGTCCCCTTCCTTTATTTTCTTTTTTTTTTTTGTCTTTTTGAAACAGGGTCTCGCTATGCAGTTCAGGCTGGCCTTGAGCTCATTTTTGTAGCTCAGGCTGGTCTTGAACTTGCACCGATCCTCCTGCCTCAGCCTCCCGAGTGCTGGGATTACAGGCGTGCGCCACCATGCCCAGCTCCTTTATTTTCTTAACATCAGTATTTTAATGAATCCTTAATAATATCTGAAGATGCCATTGAAAATATACCAAAGTAATCAATATGCAAGTACTTTGATATATAACTCCTTTTATAACTGCTAGTGTGAATG
Organism: Myocastor coypus; assembly: GCA_004027025.1. Taxonomy (NCBI): domain Eukaryota; kingdom Metazoa; phylum Chordata; class Mammalia; order Rodentia; family Myocastoridae; genus Myocastor; species Myocastor coypus. The sequence continues at coordinate 56,080 of PVJA010000758.1, forward strand.
AAACATGTTTTACAATGTAGACTTAATTTGTATTAAATTATATCCAATACATGTTTTGTATCCTACCCTAACAAAAATAGATTTTAGTTAAAATTAATGTAAAAATAGACATCACCACCATTATCATTTCTACAACAATGCCCACAGCCACCACCAATACCATCATCACCAGCAGCTTCACCAATACTTGCAGCATGCAGTGGAGGGCAATCCCAAGGCCCCGCCAAAGCCACTGAAGCATGAGCAGAAACACACCCTCCAGAAGCACCAGGAAACCTCAAAGAAAACAGGCTATGGTGAAATAAAAGGTAATACTGGAGAAAGAGAAATAGCTTTAAAGAGCCTGGATTCTGATGAAGCTACCAGCCCTATTTCCAGGGTTCTCAGTGGCAAGCAGCAAGCTGTAGAGACTAGTCTGAAGCAAACTGTGAAAGCTGGCACCTTTGGGAAGACAGCAATTAAAACCAAGAAATTCATTCAGAAAAACAGTATGGACAAAAAGAATGTGAATTCTTATGAAAATAAATCTGGAGAGAACCAGTCTATAGATAAGACTGATATGGTAACAATTCCAAATGTTGTTGTAACAAATAATACAGACTATATTGCTAATGGTTATATGGGCAAGGGCACAGATAATGATGGTATTGAATCAGAAAGTGGATATACCACTCCTTAAAAAAAAAAAAAAGGAAAGTTAGGCACGAAAGTGCTAAGGGCTGTCAAAACCTTAATTTAGTCCAGCACAAAATAATGCAGCAAGAGGTTAGTGTTCCACCTTTAAAACAGGGACTTGAAACTTTCAAGCCCAACTACAGTGAACAAAGGTGAAATCAAGTAGATGGTTTGAAGCCCATGTAGAAGTAGGAAACTGGACCTGGAGGGAAAATACATGGAAAACTTGCAGTGTGTTATATGCTTTGTAAAGGTTCAGATATTAAACCTGGTGTGAACAATAAGTAACTTGATGATCAGTCCACAGGAAAGCAAGCCTCAGCTGTTGTCTCCAAAGAGGACTCATGGACTCTATTTAAACTACCTCCAGTTTTTCAGTGGACAATAACAGCACAAAAATAGTTCCTAAAATAAGTTATACAAACAAAGTTAAAGAAAACCACAACAAAACTGTACAAAACTCTTTTGTGTCACCATCTTCGTCTTCTTCCTCTCCATCATCTAGTGGAAAAATTCAGACCCAATCTTCAAGTTGATTATTACGTCAGCGCTGAAATCTGTTACTTCTGCCAACTTTCCTAATGAACTTATTTTTGCAGAGTCTGACACAAGCATGTATCCTCCAGGAGGTCAGCCTCTGCTAACTACCGCTGCTAATACTATAACACCCATCTCTTCTGGAACTGATTTAGTTCTCCAGGATGTGAGTCTATCTTCAGCAGCTGTTAAACAAATTAAATATAGCCTTTTTATCTACCCTTCAAATATGAAAAGTTTAAGCCGGGCGTGGTGGCGCACGCCTGTAATTCCAGCACTCGGGAGGCTGAGGCAGGAGGATCGGTGTGAGTTCGAGACCAGCCTGGGCTACAAAGGTGAGCTCAAGGCCAGCCTGAACTGCATACTGAGACCCTGTCTCAAAAAGACAAAAAAAAAAAAAAAACAAAAAAACAAATATGAAAAGTTTGCTGTTGAGTACAACACAAGAGGATCTGCCTCTCAGACAGATCAACAAAAGCTGGGGGATATCTTCCAGTATCAGTGGGGTTTATCATTCATAAATGAGCCCAGTGCTGGCCCTGAGACTTATTGGGAAGTCATCAGATCATAAAGTGGTGGAAATGACATTTCAAGGAGAATATTCTGCCACTTTGGTTTCATAGGTGCTGAAATAATCCCCTCAGGAACTGGGCATCCTGTGTTTCTTAAGGCTTAGGAGTTGGAGAAACAGACTAGTCCTCAAGTACTGTGTAGAATTATAAAACTTGGGACTACTATTGAGAGTGGAGCCTTATCCTTGGAACCTGGTGACCTGCAAAAAGCAGAAACCAATAGTCAAGATGCTTTAGTGTTTCTCTCAAAGGACTATGAGATAGAAAATCAAAATCCTCTGGCGTCTCCTACAAACACTTTGTTAGGCTCTGCCAAAGAACAGAAATACCAGAGAGGCCCAGAGGGAATGATAGCTGGGGCTCTTTTGGCCTGAGGGCTGCTATTTGTATATTGTTGTAATGTACTATGTTGGTGCTGAAAGAAAGATGAGAAGACCCGATGAAGTTAGCTCAGAAGACTCATTGAAATTCCCTTCCCAGTGAGCAAAGAGCCTCTGAAACAACTCGGCTTTATTCAGGATAGTCATCGGGGTCTCCTGTACAATCACCTCAGTAAAGGAGAACCATGTGCTGAGGCACTAATGTGACCATGGTCTCATTAAAGTACAGGAGGGCCACATGCTTAGTCACGGGGCAAACCAAGCCCTCCATGGGCTTCCATCTTAGGGTTCACTCAGGGTCAACCAATAGCATTTTGAGAAAGGGAGAAAGCAAGAAGTAGAGACTTCACAGGTGAAGCTGCCCTACCTGCCGAGTCCATCACACTCGGCCTTTTGAAATGCCCATCAGGCTACAGTATATCACATTAAAGAAACGGAATCTATTTGGAATTTGCAGAAGCAAGATCCCAACAGGATAATAACTTACAATGAAGTCATGGATAGTCCAGATCAATGAAGGACTAGACTGCCTATTCATAACTTCTCTGAAGCATTAGCGCCACCATTCGTGGGAACACGAAGGCTTTTATGCTCATAGATCTTCAATGACCACAGGAACCATAGGTAGAATCACAAGAATAGATTAGATAGATAGATAGACAGATAGTTATATTTATTTTTAAAAGGCAACTAAAGGTAGTTAGACTTCTTGAGGAGTCAAATTTATTTCAAGACGCTGCACATGGCTATTTAATCTGCAGTACTGAATAACTGTTTTTGTTTTCCTTTTTGTTAGTTTTTGTTTTTAAGTGTGAATGCAAGTGCTTAATGAATACAGACTTAACAAGTGTGATTCTAAAGTTCCTGCTGTAAACACTTTGTGAAACAAATGACCCAGGGAAAGAGGCAAATCCACTTAAAAGCTCTCTGTATCTTGCCCTGTGACCAAAGTGATACACTAGCCATGGGGAGCCCAGAATGACTCAACATTTTCCTCTGCTCCCTTGATAGTTTGGTTTTACTTTAAGCCCTGCGAGAATTCTGGATAAATGGCTTGAAGTTCTCAGGGGTGTATTTTTTTATTTATTATTTTTTTTAGCACATATGATTTGCATGGCTTGCCAGGAATTAAGCAGTAATTGTGGAGTATTGGGAAAATATTTTCTTTCCTTTCACTACTTGTGGGGCGGGAATAGGGGAAGACTTGAAGTTCTACAATTCTGGAGTAGTTGGTGGGTACATAGTCAACTTGCTTTGTTTACATGTACTTTTAACAACTGAAGAATCCATGAATATTAAAGAAAAGTTACAAAATGAGCAATTGATTTAGATATGGAACAAAATTTTTGTGCCCATATTTTAATGCAATGGTATAACTGGGAGCAAAATATATATTTTGCTTTTCAAATTTAAAAAATGTAAAAAAATATTTCTCCATGTTATAATGAAGAATCTATAAAATTTAAAGAGTAATCAATGTTTTTAATATATAAAAACAAAAATAGTTATAGGCCTATCTTTAGTGAAACAAGCTATACCAGCTCAATAATTAGAACTTTTAGTACTGGGGCACACTTTAAATTTGTTTTTCTCTCTGTTACTTGTTTTCCCCATAAAATTACATGGAAGTACTTGAGATCATATGACTATTCGATCCTCGGCAAAATCTTTATTTTCAATGAATTTGGCTAAGTAATTTACATCTGCTGAAACAAGCTTTTAATCTGAATTGTATAGTATCCCACACATTTTCAGAAATACACATTGATGATATTGGACAGTTGTCACCATAACATCACTGTCAACATAAATACATTTCTTAAAACTAGACCCTTTAATTTTTTTCAATAGATTAAATTGAAATATTCTAGGTGCACATAACGATAATAGTTTCTGTAGAGACTTTGTCAATACACAGGACACAACCTAAATTTTCCCCCACTTCCTTACCATTTCTTGAACTCAACTTTCCTTATTTAAAAAGCTTTTTAAAAAAATTTTTACTTCTTTCCTCATCATTTTTTAGAGGTCGGGAAGAGGAATTTTAAAGACAATGAAAATCTCAGGACATTCTTCCCAAGCTCTAATTATATTAATGGTATTTGTCAGTCAATAGAGAGTTGTTAAATAAAATCTTTTAGGTACTTCACATGCAAAACTTTATTTTTTATTGGTGCTGTTTTACACAAAATGTATTTAATGTTATAAAATAAATTATTGTAAATCTAAAGTATTTATAAAACTTCGCTACCTATACAACACTTTCTATTATTATAAAATATTTTTTAATTTGACACAATTCTTTAAAAGAATTAATGTTGTTTATATAATAACTGTGGAAGCATAACTCTCCAATGAAATATTTGCTTTCAAATTTAGATAACCTAATTAAGTCTTTATTAATTACTATGAGAACATTATAATTTGATATATTTATTTAAATGGCTGATTTATACACACCGGTTGGAGTAAAAATGAGACCATATGAAAAAGAACAATTCCCTTACACTTCTGTCCATCTAATTGGCTATGTAACTCTATTTTAATTTTAGTGCTTTTATTTAACACCCTATAATGCAATGTGGAAATTAGATGAGTTGCATAATTGAGATTTTTCTGTTTGGAGAAAGGCATGGTTCAATTCTCTACCTGAGAAGTGTGAGAATGTCACCTCTTCAGGGAGGCCTGAACTTCCACGGGACTCATTTTATCTGATTAAATTCCATTAGAAGTTGTAAGTATTTCCATAATTCTGTTGTTCTAGTGCAGAAATAATGCATGAACCTTGTTTTTGATAAACAATCTTGCGAATTTTCATTCTTAAAAGCAAACCTTGCTTAATTTTTATTACTTTATTTACTATTTTTAATGGGGGGAAAAGCCAGAAAGTTTGTGGAACAAGGCTTTTCTTGGAGATTTTTTTTTTTTTTTTTTTTTTTTGCTTTCTATTCTTTCTTATTTACACTATGGCTTAAAGAAAATGTAAGTAGCTTTGCTGATGGAATATTATTCTTTATACATTGTAACTCTGAAACAAAACTGTAGAATTTGATTTTCCTTTTTTTCAATTCTAGCTAGGTAAATAGTGCAGATGAAAATGAACACATAAATTCGGTTAGGGATATGGTTTAGCAGCATAAACACCTGCCTGGTAAACAAAGGTCTTGAGTTTGACTCCTGGAATGAATAAAAGAAGAAAAGGAAATGAACAAATACTCTAAAATACATTTGAAAATGTTCTGAAACAAAAGTTTTGCAGTACTGTGTGCTTCACCAGAATATGGAGTTTTAACTTCAATCATAGAATGATACACTAATGATGTGGTTCGGTGGTAGAGCACTTGCCCAGCATGTGTAAGGTTCTGGGTTCAATCCCAGCCCTGAGAAGAAACAAACAAATAAAGAAAAAGAGAAAAAAGAAATAATATCTACAAAATATTCTTTATATGCTTTATGTACTTCGCTTATAAGTTTCTGTACCTGAAAGTTTAAATAAGTTTTTAGAGTTTTCACGAAAAGCTGAACTGCTGTTGTCCTTTACTGTAATGGAATAAATAAAATCAGACTTTTTGCAGAAATTTGTGTTTATAATTTATTTATCAAAACAAGTGTTTCCTTAAATAACTCCTTCTATGACCATGCTTCAATTTGTCTTCCCTTTATATACATTAATAGGATGACTATCTTGTCTGTACTGTACTGCCCAAGATTTGTTCCCTGTATTTAGAAATGGGATGCAAATTCAACTGGCTGCTGAATGGGATAACACCTGTTAGGAGTGATATATATATATATATATATATATATATATATATATATATATGCATAGTTATGGATGACTAGTGCTTATCTGCTTAGTTCCTGATAAGACCCAAGTGAGTTCCTGTTTCCTTAAGTTTTCTATTTTCTGAGACCTTTACGTTCCAATTTCCCCTTTGGTTTCCTGGTCAAGAATGAAGTCACCGCATTCCCATTAGTTGTCTGCGGGCTCACTTTCCCATTAGCTGCCCGCAGTACTCGCACCACCCCGAAACACCCTAATCACCTTCCCCAATCCCCCGAATAACGTATGCTATTGGCTTCTGTGAAACCTGCTTGCTGAATCCCTCATTAGCATAGACACCCTATAAAAACCTGCTCACACAGCAGCTTGGGGTCACTCTTCCTGAGGGTGGCCCTGTGCCAGCACAGCTTATTTAATAAAAGAGCTCTATAACACTTTGAGGCACCGACTCTTGGCTCATCCTTCTCCCGACGTCTCCCGGACCTAACACACCAAGGTGGGTCCTTCTGATTTTTGAGGGAAGGTTCTGCATCAGCTGATGGCTGACATTGTTAGGTATCTCTTGTCTCCTTATTTTAATCATTTAAGTTTGTTTTTCTTTTAAAGGAACAGACTTTTCAGGATGATTTATTCTTACTTCTCTAGTATAAATTTTGCCGTGACTAGAAGTCTCACATCTAATCCACCAGTGCTGGGAAGGTACCATGAGTTAGAATCACTTGTTATCTTTTTTTTTTTTTCCTGTGGTACCAGGGATTGAACTCAGGACCCTGTGTTTTCCAGTCAAGCTTGTATTCCACTGAGCTATCTCCTTGGCCCACTTGTCTTTTGAAACAATGTCAATAGCACTAACCAAGATTTGTCTCTGAGGGACATATTTAAATGTCTGTAAAATATATCTTTTCAGGAGACCTGAATCTGAGACCTAGTGATCTAACCATTTAGTTAGTGACCATGTACAATATGTATGGGGCATGTGAGCTCATGTTTGTCTTCCTAAGCATTCAGTGGGCCTTTCTAGAGAAGTAAAGAACACTCCCATTGCATAGAATAAAAGGACAAAATAAAGTAAAGGGAAGCTGTCACAGCCCATCAAGGATCAGCCATTTAAAAAGGGGAAAAAACAAGGGAAAAAATAGTTCAGAAGTTTATGTAACAGAGGGATTGATTGCACATGCTTAAAAGGGAAAAAATAAATTACGCTAACTTCCATCTTGATGGAACTGATGAGTAAAGAGAAAACAATTAGATTTTGGATGCATTGTCTGGCTTCACTTTGAACAAAAAAAGCTTCTGTCCAAACCCTGCATTAAGGAGGCCCATGCTTTGCACACACACACACACACACACACACACACACACACATATATATGTATATATATATATGTATATATATACATATATATAATATATATATAAAGAGCTTTAGAAACACTTGCAAGCACCTTTCCTTGCGGAGGGCTGGGTGCGTGCATGCAGGAGACTTGCACTGAACTAGCAGAGAGCATGAGCTTTCTGCTTGTGGTGGAGCAACTATTCAGGCACACAGCTCCTGTAGAGGAGCAGATTCAGGCATTAACTTGGGGAAGCTCAATTCGGATTGCTTTTCCTCAAATAAAATAATTATTAAATAAATTAATGACAAGTTAAATGAACTAATGTCTGTGCTTGACAGCCTTATAAACAAATTAAAATTTGCTTCCAATCTCTACAACAGTGGGGAACCTTTCCCTCTTAGTTGTCTCCCCACTGGATTTTTGTTCCCAGGTAAGGTTGAGCCTTCTGATATTCATTTGTATCAAGAGAGTCGAGGTCTATTGTCTATTTCTTTTTTTAGAATTGAAAGAGAAGATGTCTGTCTGCAGTGATGAAGCCTTAGTTTACCAATATTGTCCCATTCTTAGGGATTTAATGAGATAGAATCCTGGAAAAAGATCTTAAAAATGAAAGTATCAAAGTAACTCTAGGTATCATTGCGATCACAGCATTCTCATCATTGTTACCATCTCCACCACCATTGTCCAACACTCATCACCACAAGAAGATAGAGGAGGCAAAAGCAGAGAGGCCACATCTGGATGGCCGGATGTGGCTACATTCAGGGATACTCTGCGGGAAACAAAGCCCCATTCAGTGTATAATGTCCACTCTGAATTGTGCTTTAAGAGTGAGTTTATTTTATGTTTGATCAGTTACACAGTTGAGACTGTTAAGAGATTTACTATGATGATTAAGCAGTTAGCATGCAGAGTAATCATTTTGTTTCAGGTATTGGGTTAAAGCTTATTACACAGTTTTATTTAATTCTCATTAAAATGATATGTTCTATACTATTACAAAGTCTATTTTCTAAAAAGTATTAGAAAGCTTAAATACATTTTCCATCATGACATAAATGTGGAAACTGAATTACAATAGTAATGGTCAATGGCAACTCTAGAATTGCAGTTCACGGAAGTAAACTTTAGATTGTTCCTGTAGCTAATTTACAGAGATAGCCTGGGAGAAGAGAAAATGAGAATTGAGTTCTTGAGGTGGAAATTTGAGAGGGATGTAAGAATGTGCAGCACAGTGTGGTGTAAATGCTGACAGAACATTCCTATTTTACCCTTTTGCTTTGATGCAAGCGTTATACTTACTGCAACCTATTGCCCAGGTGCTTACACAAGTAGTACTAAGTCTGATCATGAAAACAGGTGAAAAGGTGTTAATGGCGTGTATGGAATGCACTCGCCTCATGAAATCTAATGCAGGAGGACAATGAAAGCCCTTAGAAATTATAATTGGAACAAGGAAAAAATGATGACTACACTTCTGAACACTAATCATTTCTGATCATTTCATAAAATATGTAAATCAGCAAAATAAACATTGTTTATTATTTATCTTCTTTGGAATATTTATCTTATTGAAATTAAGATAAAATATTTTGTAAAAATGGATTGGAATTAAAGGTTAGCAGTTGCCCCTTTATCTAGAAAATTTTAAGTAATAGAATCTCCAATTAAATTTTAATTCCTATTAAAATGAAATACTTGAAATACTTCTAAGTCCACTCATTTTTCATGTGACTAGATTTCACATGTAATTTTACTATTGTAAAGAAGAATAGTAGCAAAAGACTAATGAATATGATATAATCCTGAATTCACAGAGATTTTACATATAACAGCTTAAATACAGTTTATACTTTCTTAACAGTATCAGTACTAACGAAACTTAAAGACATTAAAGTGGGGATCCTCAGAAATTAAGCATAGTAGAGGAAATGTTAAAAATAAAAAGGAACTTTATCACCTAAATTTATGTTTTCAAATTATACCTTCTTGTGTAGAAAATAAACTATTTTTGTAGGCTGTGGAAATAAATTATTTCTATGAAACAATATTTTGGTACCTAACAATAATTCTGTATATCAAATCTATGCATATATATATATATATATATATATATATATATATATACTTAATATGAGAGACAAAATTGTTATATTCTACATGTTAATATAGTGTAAGGTTAGTTCTAAATTAAATAAAATAAGAAGTTTAACAGGGAGAAATCAAATGATCTGATTATCTCCTTTTGGAGTTGTTTATGAGATCCTGGCAGATCACACACCTGCTGTCCTCAGTTGTGTGGGACACTCAGGGAACAGGTGAATATGACCACCTGTCTGTCCTTGCTGATTCTATCAGGAGTGAAATGAGGCAGACATGGGCCTTCTAAAAGCTAAACCAAAGGTTGCAGATATCTATTTCATTAGTTTCTTGTAAGCATTAGGTCTAAGATGTCATAAGAATTTTGAAGCACAAAAAAAAAAAAAAAAAAAGAAGAAGAATTTTGAGGCACTTATGGCTATTGTATTGCAATATATTTTAATCATGGTGAACCAGCAGGTATACAAATATAAGACTGTAAGTAGAAGCTGACTCAGAAAGGTATAAGCAGAGAAGAGGTGCATAGAGATTTGTTGTATGAAAATTTCTCAGTCACCGCAACACGTTTCCATCAGCGCACACAGAGGTAATCAGGGTAGGTATCTATTTTTTTAAGTAACTTTTTTTTGTCTTTTTGAGACAGGGTCTTGCTATGCATTTCAGGTTGGCCTTGAGCTCGCTTTTGTAGCCTAGGCTGGTCTCGAACTCACAGCGATCCTCCTGCCTCAGCCTCCCAAGTGCTAGGCATGTGCCACCACTTTTTAGTATTTTTGAAATTGTTACGTAAGGACTGCGAAATAGTTCAGTGGCTTAAGCATCTGCCTGGCAAGCACAAAATCTCAAGTTCTATCCCTATTGCCGAAAAAGAAAGAAGAAAAAAAGAAAAAATATGTTTTAAAGTTAATAGTAAAGATGAGTCAAAAGAAAAAATTAAACATGACACTAGATTGGAATAAACTTTACGAGTTTCAGATGATAATTTTGGTCAGAAACATTTCAATCAATTCTAAACTAACAGTGCATGGAATAATTTTATATGAATATATAATAAAATAATATGAAGGTAGGTAAAATATAGACAAATTCAGAAAAATTGTATCTCTGGAAAAGTTGGATAAATAAATTATGAATATGTTTGTAATTGTGAAAAGAATGGTAAATGTATCAATATCAAGAAAGTTATTCTTAGAAAATTAAAAATGATTATTACAAACATAAAAATATAGGGATATGATATAGATTTTAAAAAAACATAAAGTAATATAAGAATAACAATATGGAGAATGCAGAATCAAATATACTGCCCAGAATTATCAAATTAGTAAAAGCAGAATACCATGCTTTGTCATTGTGTCTGTACATTTCCTACAGTCAGCCATATTTTGGTTTATAAAGCAAATTTCAATGAAATAAAAAAGAAGTTATTTATTGTATGCACTTTTACCAGTGGGAATAAAGGATTAGTCAAAATTAAAAAGAAAATTAGTAATCAAATCAGCAACAATAATAAAGGGTAGAACTTAGTAAAGAACCATACAATAAAGTATATTAAACAAGATTGTTTTAGCTCTTTTAAACCTAGTGTTGAATGTAGAAAATAAGCAATTCTGGAATCTAATCTTCAAAGAAATTAAAAATGAAGACCAGAAAAAGCATTATGAAAATCCGTACTGAGACAATGAGTTTGCAAGTGTCAATGCTAGAAGCATATGCCTTGAAAAAATAACAGAAAATGAATGTTCAATAAGTAGAATTATTATAAATTTAGTATCCGTTACAGAAGCTTTATAGCTAAAATATTTATATAAGAGAAATTGAAATGACGTTATCAGAAAATTCCACCTCTGTCTCTCTCTGTCCTTCTCTGTCTCTCTCTGTCTCTCTGTCTCTGTCTCTGTCTCTCTCGGTCTCTGTCTCTCTCTGGCATGTGGTCTTGCTACGCAGCTTGGATTCATTGGATTCATAGTGATTTTCCTGTCTCAGCCTCCCCAGAGTGGGGATTACAGGTGTGCATGAGCACATGTTGTTTTGCGGTAAGTTCAGCATGGCGTTGGCACAGCAAGTGGTATCAGGAATGAAACCCTAGTCCTGCACTTGCCAGGCAGGGCTTAGACTCCCAAGTTATCTCCCTAGCCTCTCCTCCACAATTTTAATACCACAAATTTGTATAAGTTCTTATAAATTCTTATAAAAGCAAAATATGGAGAATATTCCTCAGTGCATTTCTTGTTGTGCTACAATTTTAGTCTTACTATCACAATTCAACAGGAATATAACACAACAAAATTCAGATCCACTATTCTCATGTAGATGTAAATAAAATCTTGAACAAAATATTTATAGATTAAATTTAGTACTATTAGAGGGCTAGAGAGAAAGCTCCTTGCACAAGTACCTGCCTGGTAAAAACAAGGTCATGAGTGAGAACTCAGTCTCATAAAAAATATAAAATAAAAAATAATAATAAAATAAAGTGTATCACTACATTTAATAATATGAAATACCAACAACTTGACATGAGAGATGGAGAGTACTGTAGAACTAAAAAAATAATTTGACATTTACTTATTAGTGGACATAATTCACATTTACAAGTTTAAAAACATTATGCAATAGCAGTGCTATTGTTAAGACAATAATTATTTTAAGAAACTTCCTTAGTATGATTTAAAAGTGTCAAAAAATGATAGAAAGAAAGGAACAAAAAAGAGTCTTACTGTGATTCTAATTGGCCAAGGGAAGGCTCCAACTAGAAATTTTCCTGCCTCAGTCTCCGCCTCCCTAGTAGCTGCAATTATGGATGTGTGTCATCACATCTGGCTGTTTCACCATTTCAATGCTATTTAAATCTCAGCCATTGCTGTAAAACTGGGCATTGAAGAACTACAGTTATAGATTATTTGAATTATACTCTTTGTCTAATGAATGAATGAATGAATGAACAACATTCACTTTGAGCTTTAAAGCTAAATATCTTTGTGATTTATATTATCCACTATTTATTAATATGTGCATATGACTATATATGGAGGAATTATTTCAGACATAAAACAGGGCTCACCAGATAGCTGAATGCATTTATGTGCCTGCTTAGGCAAGCACAGGAACTGCATCTCCATGCTCCATACCACATGCCACACTGGCCCTGTCCTTAGGGTGAGCTGAGCCAGTCAGCACATCTTAGTGTAGTGGCACATGCCTGCAATCCTATCACTGGGGAGAATGAAAGCAGAAGGATCGCTATGAGTCCAAGATGTGTAGTCAGACCCTGTAATAACTAAGTACATTAAATAAATAAATAAATACATACATACATACATACATACATACATACATGCATACATAAATACTGCCTTTGTGAAATGGGTTTTGAATGCTTAGTTTCATGTGTTTAATCACAGAATTTCTGGAATCTTTGCATTTTTATTGGTGATTCATTATACAGAGTGCTTGTAGAGGTATGTTAATATTTTTCCAAGAGTAGTTCCAAATGGAGACACAGGCAGACAAATTAGGGCATGATCTGAATCACTGAGGATTGTGAATTTGACCACATGCTTATTAGCCGTTGGAAACTACAACATGCACTTGCTATAACTCCCTGCCCCCTGACCTTGTCTTCAACCCAGAAATAAAAGCTAAAACCCTCATTGGCCTACGTTACACCCGTCAGTGAAACAGATTACATCAATCACCTTTGCTATTTAAGAACAGGCTCACTCACAGTCCAATACCTTATTTCAAGGTAGTTTTTCCCTGCCTGTGAGATATAAACAATCATGTTATTCCTTGTCATTTCTGATCTCCTCATGACCCAAAAGACTAGTTCCCCCATTTTATGTTTTTGCAAGACTTTTGGCACTGAGCTAACGACACCCATTTCTTTATTCTTACTAGAGGAGAAGAGGTGGGCAGCTATGAAGGAGGGACACCCTTTCTCCTCAGAGACTTAAGCAACAATGGGAATAATCCAGAGCAATGTACAAAAGAAAGAAAAACATGGTCATAAGTAATTATTTTGATCTTTGACCACGGGAGGTAATACTATCTTCCCAATATGACACTTCATGTCACCAAACCAATTTTACTTGGTAACACACATGGTTGTTCATCAGAGATCTGAGTGACATATATTTATTTGCAATTTGTTAGTTGACTCTATAGTTTAGACAGAACTTAATCTTTCCTCATATGTTCAAGAATAGGATTTCCACATGTGGCTTGTGGTAAGCATAGACTGTGGTTCTCTCTATGTGAACAAAACACCTGACATGATTAATTTTTATGACAAACATCATCTGGGCTCACAGTTGTGGGGGCTCCAGTCCACCCTCATGGGCTCTTATGCTTTGAGACTTTGTGGAGTATAGCAGATGGCAGTGAGCAGGAGCTCGTGTAGAACAAATCTTCATACCTTATGAGCCAGGAATCGGGGAGAGAGGCCAAGACAAAATCCCACAGTCCCGTGTGAGAGCATCTAGCACTGTGTCCTCAGGTCTTTCTCCTAGGCTTACCTTATAAAATTCCTACCATTTTCCAATAATACTCCCATTTCTCCTCCTATCCTTAGGAACACATCTCTAACCCATAGACCTTCAGGGAACATTCAGAATCTAAGCTGTAGCAGCCATGTAAAAAGGACCTTTTGTTAGCATTTCTTCACATTTCCAGGCACTCCTCAAATTTGCATTCATTTCTTTTTTAAGGTATTGACTATCTACCACACATCCTACAAAGTGTGATAACATTGAGTTGACCTACGGTTCAATGGCTTTATTTTTCTCTTCAATATTTGTACACTGTATCATCTGTGTTTACTATCAAACACAAACCCATTAACAAACAGCACAACCAGATCTATAATGAACTCTCTTCACATTTCCTTGAAATTCTTTTATGATAGAGTGTGCCAGATAGGTCTATCAGACAAATGGAGGTAAAAAGGATAGATGTGTATTTTTGTGCTCCTAGTGATGTCCATGTCTATGACTGCGGAAGAGATTAGTTTTTAGGACCACCGTGCAGGTCTGCACATCATCAGGAGAGGGGCCTCTCTGAACTGTGCACAGGAGTTGTTCTAAGAGCAAGTAGATGCACCTCTCTGGCAAATTAAGGATGTGTGGGCTTCAGGTTTCCATCCAGACAGCAAAAGCTTTGCGATCTGTGCCAATTCCCTTTCAACTGGGCCCCTTTAACCCTTCCAATACATCTGTGATCAACTAATATAGGATGGTGCCCTGGATGAGTGCTATCTAGTGTAGCTTCTTTCATTAAACTGGACTTGATAAAAGAAGAAAATGAACACAAAACTCAACCCTATGAAGTAATTTTACATCAGGACTTTAGACATCAGATTAAATTAGAAATGAATGCTGAATATGTCACGTGAACATGGTAAATACTATTATCATTGTTATTCCTGGTCATTGTTTGTCATCTTTAGAAAATAGCTTCAAATAACCCTTTAAATTCACATAATTTTAGTATATTTTGACTACTATTATAATAAATAATAGAATTTTACTTCTTCAAGGTATTTTATCCCTAAATAACTATTCCTGATTATAGACTACTGATGAAATAACTTTATAAAATCCTCCGAGTAAAAGTTTTCTAGAGTTGGAAGGGATTAATATTTTTTTAATTGTACCACTTTTAATAAGAAGTAAAAATAAGACAGTTTCAAAACTCATTAGTAGGACAGCCATAATAATTAATAAAATGCATATTGTTGTCTTCGTAGTAGTTGCTCAAAGTATAAGATGTAGGCATGATATTTTTCTAAACAATACTGGTACAAATATTTCTTCTCATTGAACTAAGAGAAAGTAGTTGTATGCATAGTCCAATATTCCATAATAGTAGTGGGTTATCAGCAGAACTGGCAATGTGTTGGAAGCTGTTGACTTGAGCCTTTTACAGCTCACCATACTTATCTGGCTTTATTTGCTGTTTCGTGGTTACACTTTTCTGATGGGTGGTTAAGGCCAGGTTAAAGCCACACCTATATAACAAACCATGTAACTTTTGTATCTGACAAGGTCAGTCTAATCCCCTCAGGATTTACATTGAAATCAGGTATAGCATTTTGAAGAATTTTTGTCAGTGTCAGCCCTCTTGATGAGTCAGAGCCATTGCTTGACCAGTTTGCTTTCTGTGAAAGCCTGAGAGAATGTTTTCTCTCTAAGTGACTCTCCTTAGACATGCTATATATTGTCAATCCCATTCTTCTGTGGCTACATAATCTTCTTGAACAGAAAATTTGGGACACCATTGAGTTAGAAGATGTCACACCACAGGTTCTCTTGTGTCCTGAGTCCACACTGACTTTGAAGGGCTGGGCCAAAATATTGGCTATCTTTGTAGCCCTTCTATTCTCTAAGTTTTTTGGTCTGTAAACTTACATTCTCAATCCTCTAAGAGAGAAGTTTAGTGATACTATTACTCTCTAACATAAGGACTTGAACTTAACATCAGTGTCTTTTTGACTATCAAATGCCTTAAACTTGACATAGAACTGGTATTGTTCATCAGCTGTTCTAATAACTGTTCTAATAAATCCATATAGAATGTGACTTTAAAAGTTGCACAATTTTACACAGAAATTTATTTTTTTTATTTTTTATTTTTTTTTATGTTATAGCCAGCTCAGCCTGCACTTGGGGTGGTGCTAACACAGCATGTGGTGTCAGGGCTAGAACTGCAGTCCCTGCAGTTGCCCAAGCTTGCCTATGCAGGCACTTTAGACCATTGAGGTACACTGACAGCCCTTACACAGAAATTTAGAAATCTAAACATGTACAATATCATAGCAAGTCAATCCTAAGGCATTTTTATGTGTCTCTTATTCTTTTATTACTCTTTTCTGTTGTCTTAAAACAAACATTTTATTGAGAGAGAGTATAGCAATAATTTAAATGAAATTAGGTGCAGCATGCATTTAAGAGACCAGAATGACAGGCATTCCAAGCATGGTTTTAATCTTATAAATTGCTACTCTGAGTATCAAAAACCTGTTGGAGATTCTTAGGACCACTGTCTAATTCATCCTGTGTATATAAGCGTATGTTTTTGTCCCTGCCACGTATCCTAAGTTTTCTGCTTGCTGTCTCTTCATTGTTTAATCCTTAAGTTCTTGATTTCCATTTAGTTTTGTTATGCATTTACATTTTTATTTCTTGTTTTGAGTGCTTACACTAGGGAGACTATATGACATTTACACATGTAGATCTGGTTTATTTAATTTATGAATATATGTTCAAGATACATCCACTTATATATGAAGTCTTCCAGTTTATCATTCTTCATAAATAAGATTCCATTGTATAAAACTCCACATCTTTTTCAGGGATGATTAATTTTATTTATTCATTCATTCATTCATTTGTTTATTTTATTTATTTAGTTATTTTTATTGATTTATTATTTTTATGCAGTATCAGGGATTGAACTCAGGACCTTGAGCTTTCTAGGCAAGTGCTTATTCTAGCTCCCCAGCCCAGGAACAAATAATCTTAATTTGAGTTATTTTCTTAACTAAAGTAGTAAAGGACTCACAGCTATTTGTATATAGCCATATTTATTTACATGCTTATATAAGGAAATAGAGAACTATCTGTACTTAAAAATTAACATAGATATGCATTAATTTATTCCTTCTAAAATTATCAAGGGAAATAGAATTATATTTTTTCTACCTATAAAAATTGCTTAAAGCTTTGAAAATCTTTCCAAACATAGCTGAGTCAAATACTTTTCTTCTGATTATTTATAAATAAAATATACATACAGTATGTACATGTGTATAAATTTAGCTGTTCATTTCTTTACAAAGTAAATTATATGAACAAAATTCCAAGATTGTCATTTACTCACAATAGTGAAAAATAATAAGAAAAACAGAGTACTGAGCAAAACACAGATGAAAATATTATTGATCATAAAATGTGTGATTAAATAATAAAGTAAATACATTTATCTTGGTACTGCACAAGCAAGCTGATTCTATTCTGCAGCCCAGACAGGATTTTAAAAATACATAACACGGTTCAGATGAACCGTTTTATGCGATAAATTCAGAGAAACACCAATGTCTAACACAATTTCATTGAATATATCCCTTGTATATTTTACTGTCAGTTATTTTAAGGGGTGCAAATGACTCAAATGACTAGCAGGAATATTTGATGAAACAGTCTGGACAGGGCTGGGCTGCATTAACTAGAATACTCAGCTGTCCACAGAAGAACAGCAAAGCCCACTGGCCCAGATGGCAGGTTAACGGCAATGTTTGTTCCAGTTATAAAATATATCCGACCACAAGGCTAAAAAACAATAAAAATGATCATACGAAGTTTCACATGTGGAAATACGCTTATTTTGTTCATAATTTTGGATTTTGCCTGTTTTTCTTTTTTTCTTTCTTTTTTTATTTTGGGGAGGCTTTCATAACTTGAGCCCTTTAAAATGGGACATACTAAAAGAACTGCACCACACCCACTGTGGTGTCAGTGGAAGAACATTTGGAAACAAGGTCCTTGTAACAGCGCAAATGTCTCCTAGTACTGTGTTAATGCCAGTTAGCAATGTGAGCGTTTGTTACTGCCAAATTAACAAATGGACTGGAAAGTACGTTCACAGGCAACTTACTTAGTTCTCAAACCTCAGACATTTTACAACCTCTCAAAAAACTTAAAAGGTAAAGAGAAGTAAACACAAGTTACTAATGCCACTGCAACCTTGGAGGCAAAAAGTCGAGTTTATGAAGGATGAAATAAGAGTAACTAGATGATGCAGCTCAACTGCTTTTGCTTTCTAAATGAAATGCTAAAGAGAGGACTCAACAGAAAAAAAAAAAGGGGGAGTGAAAAACATGCCTAGCCTATAAGAGGTTCCGAGGAATTGAATAATTTTAATGTTTATCCAAATAGACCATAATATGGACTAAATAACATTAAAGTAATTTTGTTACTAATTTATTTTTTATTTTAACAGTGCAAAAATAAGCATTAGAAAAGTTTTGATGTGTACATCAGCACTTGCAAAATCAATGTTAAATTATGTTTTATTACTAGTTAACCAGGTATATTCTATCTACCCAGATTTGCTCATAGAATTTTGTGAATCTCCCAATGCACTTTATGACCCTTTACTAAGAGCAAGTGGATTACTTTAAGTAATTGTGCAGTATTTCAAGATAGTAGTATTGTAAGTACATTTTTATTACGGTGTGTTTGTAGTACATGATTACTTGTATCATAGGGAGTTGGTACAGGTACATAACACATATTAATTCTTCCTACTCTACCTTTCCATTTTCGGCCACCTCTAAATCCCCTTCTTATTTGCAAGATATCCATCTTCATAATTTTGTTGTCAGTTGCTTTCACCTGCTGTACCTCTTTTGCTCTCTATTGCTGCATCCATTGTTCCTGCCTTCATTTGAAAAAGAGACCTCTACATTAGTTTATTACATAAGAGAAACCACCAGATATATTTAAATATCTGTGTCTGGCTTATTTTATTTATTTATATATTTATTTAATGTGTTTAGTAAGGGTCTACAGGGACTGCAGGGTCTCACTACACAGATTGGATTCATAGTGATCTCCCGTTTCAGTCTCCCAAATGCTGGGATTACAGGCGCACACCACCAGGCCCAGTCTCTGCTCAGCTCCCCGGGGGTTCGCTGGCACAGCATATCCAAGGACAGAACCCCGGTCCCTGCATCTACCTAAGCATGCACTTTAATCCACTGAGCTGTCTGGCCAGCCCCTTATTTCATTTAATATTATGGTCTCAACTTGCTTTCATTGACCTATAAATGCCTCAAATGTATCTCCTTTTATGATAAAGGAGTATACTATTGTGTATAAGTACTACATTTTTTTATCCACTCATATGTTGATGCCCATACAGACCATTTCCAATGTTTAGTTATTATAAAAGGTGTTGATATAAATATGATTACAAATGTATACTATAATAATATATGAAGATAAACATTATCTGCATCAAATAGGATTTCATTTTTAATTTTTAAAATGTCTCCATACTGATTCCCTCATTTTTTATTTCAAGTTATACAAAGTCAAATTATTTACTTTCAGAACCAACTTTTGCTTAGTAATATTAAGACTTTCAGGCCTGGCGTGGTGGTGTATACTCTAATCCCAGCATTTGGGAGGCTGAGGCTTGAAGGTTACTGTGAGTTCAAGGCATGCCTAGTCTACAAAAAGAGTTTATGGCCAGCCTGAACTGTACAGTGAAACTTTCACAAAAAGACAAAGAAAAAAAAAAAAAAGAAGAAGAATAAAGGTGGGCAAGGTGGGGGTTTGTGCACTGAAAACTAAGATTGCTTCAGATTTATTAAGCTCATTTTATTATCAAAATTTTTCTATATTCTCAATATAGAGAGTAATACTTTTTCCATGCCATTGTTTCCTACAATGCAAAGGAATAATGTGCTGTTAATTTATTTTTTCTCCATCTATTTTTTTTCTAATGTACTTTACTCTGCTTAGATTGCCTTAACAAAAAGCTACAAACTGAATAGCTTATAGACAACATGTTTCTCAAACTTCTGGAGACTGGTGAGGCAAATGTCAAGGGACAGCTGTGTCTGGTGAGAACCTGTCCCCTTGTCCTGTGGCTGCCCCTTTATGCTATATTTGTGGTGTGCTAGTAAGACTGAGGGACAAGCAAGCTCTCCTAGATGCCTTTTATTAGGGTCATAACACTATTCCTGAGGGCTCTAACCTCATGATTGAATCACATCCCAAGAGACTTGATCTATTAGTACTGTCATCTTCATGTTAACATTTTAGAATACAAATTTTGGGGGACACAACAATCAGACCACACAGTATACTATGCCATATGTTTAGCCTCAAATGTAGGAAAATTTTTTCATAAGGTATTCTGAATATCGATCTGGACTTTTGTACTATTTTTCCAGATTAATAACAAATTAAAATTGTAGATAAAGGGCCTACAAAATAGCTCAGTAGACTAAGCACTTGCTTAGGCAATCAAAGGGAAGGGGGTTCAATCTCCAACACTATATGCCAAGCAGGGCACATCTTTGGGTGTTCTGAACCAGCCCCTGAGAGGAGGTGTGGTGGCACACCCGTGTAATCACAGTGCTGGGAGGCTGAAAACAGGAGGATGGCTACAAGTCTGAGCTATTCCGTGAGCCCCTGTACCAAGCACATTAATAAAAAAAAGTAGATAACATTTTAAGCTTATAAATAAAGTGAAATTAATGAGTAAATTATAGCATTAAAAGGGAAAATATTAATATTTAGTTTATTTCTCATTTAAAACATACTAGTATTGGAGAATAGAAATTATATATGCTGTCTTGCAGTACAATTTCATTTTTATTGGTTTTACTGAGAACTCATGTCTGTTTCCATCTTAAAAATAGCTTTCTGGGGGAATGGAGCTATTCTTTTATGGGTAGATTTTTATAATGCGAAAATTCTGGAGACGAACTGAAGTTGTTCAATCTTGAGAATGTACATAACTCTGCTGAAAAGAGTCAAAGGTAGATTTTATGTAATGTTCTCTTTATTATGATTTATGGAAGAGGCAAGAAAAAATGTCTCCTTTCATTAAAACAGACTGCAGGTTTTTAACGATTATATTTCATATATCATCACTTTTGTGACCTAGATTGAAAAATAATCTTCTGGTTGTTGCCCACAGGTGGTGAAGAAGAATTATTAGAAGGGAAAACTATCAGGTCAAAGAGCTATTAGTGTTGAGGCGAAGTTGTCCACACATAAAGTATTTGACAGAACCAAATCCTGTGCCTCGTCACACTGGAAAACACCATCTGCAGCACGAACATGTAAAACTGATTGACTTCTACTCAAAATGGAGTGATGTTGTGTGAATCTGTGTGTAGATTATGTCCCAATTTACGATACATCCAGAATAAAATTTCCATATGTACTGCACTGATCTATTCATTGACTCAAACTAGGTAAAACAAACTATACACCACAGTGTATTAGGTTCTGGGAAAATTAAAGATAAACATGAAAAATCTTAAATTCCATGAATTTCTAAATGAATCTTTCCACTTAAAATAATTTCTTTAACATCACAGCTCTCTTTATGTAATAATTCTGTAAATATCTCCCATGTATTGTTTCATGGAGATTATGAGTCAGAAAATAGTTTTATTTACCTCAGATATTCATTATAATAATTTAATGAGGTAGTGTATAAAATTTAGCTTCAGTTTTGGTATAGGTTTTCAACAGATATTAGCTGTTGTTTTAATATTGTCAATATTATTTCATACCAAATAAAATGTCTTTTTAATTCTGGAAAAAATAGAGTTAAACATGAATAACTCTACTGAAATGTCTACTTTCAGTTGTATAAGTAAGTTTTAGAATAATTTACTTAATTTTTGTACTAGTCTAATTTCTTAAATAAGGAATTTTTAAAATATATCATACAATTCCCATTTAACACCAAAGTTTTATGATCACCTCAATCTGCTTTGATGTTCTCAAAACATGACAGCCCAGGTAGCTGAAGCAGGAGAAGTTTAATTCCATACAGCAATTAATGCCGAGTATCTGTGAGCCCTCATGGCCTGGCTCTGTGAGGCTGCTCTTTCCAAGTTACAAATAGACACTGTCCTTGAGTCTTCTCTTCCCAAAGGTCAAAGAAGGACAAGCTCTGTGCTATACCTTTCCTAAGAACACAATCCTATTGGCTCACAAGTAATCCTCATGGCTTCACCTAACCTACTTCCTACCCCACCTTTGTATACCATCATGTTAGGGTTATAAGTTTCTGTCATGGTAAATATACATTGAAAATTTATTTTTAAGGGACTCTATCATCCAGGAGAAAAATAGGAACAAATTCCATCCTACTCATAGGATTGCTATCTTTGTCTAGTGATTCATCTCTTCTGCTCTATTGGAGAAATTCTAAGCAGAATTTCTTTCTCCTCAGTGCTGTTCTTCTGCCCAGAATAGCAACTGATACAGATATGAGAAACTCTCCCAAGAAAACCAGAACATTGTTTGCAAAATGGAGACTATTACAGCAAAGTTTCTTTCCTTTCTTTGGAACTTTGTGTGGATATGTGCAGGGGAGTAGTCCAGGTACTCTCCAATTACTGTTTCTAGAGGAAGTTATCAAGAGGGAACAAGTAAGATACAGCAAGAAATAAGTATGCTGGGTGCAAATAGCCTTGATGATGTTCAGATTTCTGATTATATATATTCCTGAGGCATAGTTTTCCTGTCCTCCAAATGAGTGTATTTCTGTGTGTGCGTGTGTGTGTGTGTGTGTGTGTGTGTGTGTGTGTGTGTGTACATATATGATTGAGAAAAAAATTTTACTGTTTTTTTTTTTTTGTCTTTCCTACTTTATCTCATTGATGGTCCTGAAAAAAAGTTAAAGAGCTTCATATATGCCAGGCAAGCTCTTGGCCTCACTCTTTCCGTTATTATTTTTATATCAACGCATTCATGTTAATTTGACCATAAAGAAACTACTGAGTTATTGTTATGTCACATGTCTTGCTACCTCACAGTTAATTCTTCAATTAGCACCATGACTAATGCATTATTAAATGTGTCTTCCAATATGTTTCTTTCTAGTATTTCTGACATAGTTTAAGAAATATTTCTTTCTACTGATTACACGAGAAGTACACAGGATCTGAATTCAGTCAAATTGAATTCATTCTGTGATTCACATATAACTGAAAATCTAAATTACACATGTTAGGTCATCCTAACAGAAGCCTTATCAGTAATTTAACCTCAGACATAAGTAACACAACCAGATATAGGAAGCTGAAACTGGGCAGGCAAAAGCTCTAGAAAAAAGCAATATTTATACTTCTTACTAGTTTTCAGTGAGGCTCCTTGTGAAGGCAAAGGGGGAATGAGTTTGGAATAGATTTCAGAACTTATATGATGGTAAGGGACCATAACACAATGGCCACACTTCTATCCTTCCTATTCTTATGGCATTTAATAAGAACTCAATTTAGCAGAAAACTATACTGGAAGACATCTTGTCCACATGTGCTTTTTATTCACCAAGGGAGAATATGTACACAGCTAGACAAAGACACAACAATAGCTGCCTGTATTCATCAATTTACTCAGTGTTAGAATGGGCATAAAGAATAGACAGCAGCTGAATAATATTAATAGCTTACAAAAATACAGGAACTGTAATTCATAATAAACAAATTTGAAGTGAAAATTAAAGATGAACTATAAAAACTAATAACTAATTAACTATAAATTTAAATAATTAGGAATCAGTACAAATTTATTAGAAATTCAAAATTTCATAAAGCGTTAAAAGAACTGACAGATTGTATCATCAAAATCTTCAAAAAAATAAGGATAAAAGTCAAGAAAATGGAGATTTTGGAATAGTCTAATACTTTTTTTTTTTTTTTTTTTTTTTTTTGTCTTTTTTAAACAGGATCTCACTATGCAGTTCTGGCTGGCCTTGAGCTCACTTTTGTAGCCCAGGCTGGTCTCGAAATCAAACTGATTTCCCGAGTGCTGGGATTACAGGCGTGCGCCACCATGCCCTGCTGGGATAGTCTAACTACTGATAGCTAATTTATTTATTTATTTATTTATTTATTTATTTATTTATTTAATTTTTTTTTTTGTGGGACCAGGGTTCGAACTCACTACCTTGCACTTGCCCAGCAGGCACTTGTGCCTCAGAGCTATCTCCCCAGCCCCCTGATAGCTAATTTAAAGTATTTAATATTTTGTTTCATAAGATTAATACAATAGAAAAGATTAATACAATATAGAAAATACATTGAAATAATGGGGAAAAATTGGATGGTAATATAGAGTATATATCTCCATAATTAAAAACTATGCTGAAAAAAATAAATAAAAAATAAAAACTATGTTGACATACAGTAAATTATAACAAGATTCTTCCTCAAAAAATTTCAAAACAACACCTATCAACCACAGGTCATATTCAGAGGCATATACATAGTATATATACAAAAAAAAGAATTTCATATGGCATGACACATCTCAGAAGCCATAATTTTTTTCAAAACCTCAATATCGTGAGAGCTGTTGTTACACACAAAAAAATCGCATATAAAGAAAAATTAAAAATATATTGAAGACTACAAACTTTAATTCTTTCCCATGCCTCAGAAAAGTTGATTTGAAGAACAACAAAAAAATTAGGGGGAGTGACAGAGAGAGAGAAGAGACACAGAGAGAGGAATCTCACACCCAAGGGATGGTAGGATTAAGTGACAAGTAAGTGAGGGGTTCTGATCAATCTCCTAATCTCCCAGACAGATAGTTCTAATGAAGGAAGCCAGTTAAAAATTGAGCAAACAGCTTACTTTTAATAACATAAATATAATTTTCACTTCAAAGACAATTACTTTAGTAAAGGAATATGAGAAACTCTAGGTTTCATAAAATTATTATTATTTTGGTGTCTTTTTTAATGTATTTAGTACAAGAACACAGGGCTTACAGGGTCTCATTACACAGATCGAACTCATAGTGATCCTCCTGTACGCAGCCTCCCAAGTTCTGGGATTACAGGCGTGCACCACCATGCCTGGTCTCAATCCTTTCTCAACATGTCTCAGAGGCGGGGCCTGCACAGCAAGCAGGGCACTGCACTGCAGCCGCTGTGTCCAGCCTAAGCAGGCATTTTACTCTGCTGAGCTATCTGTCCAGTCCAAAGTTATTATTCAAGATAAAATTTTGCAATTGTGGTATTAAGTGAATTTTTAAAAATGTATTCTTATGCATTTGTTAGTGCAAAGATTGCTTTGCTTGGATGGGTATAAATATAAAATATTTATTCTTGCTTTATTCATTTCTATTTCTCAGTGCATATCAGTTAGTGTTTGGTTATTAAATATGGAGTGTGTATAGTTGGAGTAGGGGTGGGCGGAAGCTCTAGATTTATTTTCTCTTCCTCAATTTTGAAGACTTGTTTATTCTACTGTCAAAGAGTACAAATTAAGAATACAGTGCTTAAGTGTGTGTATCTATTGTTGGAGTGAAAGTCAAAATAATAATAAATCACCTGTTTCTACTGACTTCTAATACCAATGATTACATTACCCATTTACTTTAGAAGCAAAGATCTTATTTTTTTCCTCTATTAAATTTTAATATGACCAGAATATAGTGTAAGTTCTTCTTCATGCTTAGAGATATTAGTCTTATAATTGGAAACAGGTTCACTAAGTATGATATCTAGTGTGTATGTACATATATACATATACCCTTTATTCTAAAATAAAAAGTTTTCTTCTCTTTACTCCAATCTTTCTAACATGTAAGAAAATTTAGATACAAACTTTTTATATAACTTTAAAATATGTCTCAGTTGTTATTTTATAAAAATGATATACTTAATACTGTCACAAAATTTAAATATATGTTTTCTTCTCTAGCATATGCACTCTGGCCAGAATTCCTATTACTAATATCTGTTATTTAAGCTTTGCTTGCATAATAATGACACTACTATAGCCAGAATCACTATGTCCAAGGTAAAGTCTGATTCTGAAAAAACAAATAAAAGATATAATTACATGGTTGGTATTCCAAGAAAACTAGATATTTTTAAACATAAGAGGCAAAATTTAGCTTGAATAATTATAAGCCAGGAGACATATCTTCTTATTTTTTCATTTTGATTTTTTTAAATTTTTGTCCAGAATGTGACACAATTTTGTATTACACATGAAATGCCATAATTACACTTGTTGAAGTTTTCTCTCTAGACATATCTTCCATCCTACACTATAGATTTAAGTATTATAGAGAAATATGAACAGTTAACCCATGTTTACTCCAATTTTTTAGTTCTGTCTGAAGATCAAACCACTGTTTTGGCAAAAGATTTTTATTTAGATAATAATTGAATTGATTACTTAATCATTTGGCATATAGACAAGATCTTCTAACAGAATCTAATATAGGTTGCATTTTCTAAAAGCAACAGCTAATGTGGAAAATGAAAATTTACTGTTGAATATTCTAAACTTTCTGATAAAATATACTTACAAATGAGCATTGTGGCTAACAGCTGCAGTGTAGTTTTCTTCTTAGACACTTGAAAATGCACACCAAAGGGGGAAAAGGCACAGAGAAAAATTAAATTTTGTTAACTTGGGGAAGAGCTAGACAACTGAGCAACAAAGCACTATAGACTGCGTGGTACTTGTTTGGATTTTCTGAGGCAGCATTGTAATTGTACTTCAGTTGCAAAATGAGATTTAGGTCAAATGAATTGCAAGAGGTAGACTTGGGAAGTTTATGAGAGGCACTCCACAGAACATGCTGAGGAATTTAAATTATGCGGAATTAGCTGAAGCTAACAATAGTGCACTAAGAACTGGGGCATAATACCAACTACAATTACACAGAGAATTAGACTCAGAACGCTGCATGGACTTCGGAGACTACTGGTGCAAACACTCGTTCTCTGAGATTAATAACTATAAACTTCTTCAGTAAAGCACTCTGACATTTATTTGCAACCTCTCTTCTTGCAGAATCCATCAGAGAATCACAGCAAATTATCCACCTTGCCCAGTGTCCTTCAAGGTTTTTTTTTTTTTTTTTTTCTTTCACTTTTCAATCCACTACTGAGGGGCACTTGATTAATTCGTAACAAGGATTTGTGTTAACAAACTGTTTAGGGAAAGAATGAGATTTTACTTAGTGTCTCTGAAAAGCTGCAAAGAACGTGAATTCCTTTAAGTGAAAAAGATTAAATTTTTTGGCTTGTGTTGTTGGAGCTACATGCTTGTTTCTTTGAGGAACCTCCTTCACGAGGGACATCAACAGGAGCTTGGAAAATACATGGTGTGAGACCCAGAGACATTTGTCCTCTGGTCTACATGATCTGGGGTGACTTCACTTGATGGGAGAATCACTACGCATATTTTTCTTTCAGATATCCTTCTGTGATCTTGGCCAGATACCTCAGCAGACTAAAGCGCTGGCTTAGGCAGATGCAGAGACCTGGTCTGACACACACCCAGTGTGTGCCCTGCTCCCCCCCTACCCCCATGCTGAGAGACCATAATTCAGACTAAGCGTGGCCTGTAATCCTAGCATTTGAGAGATTGAAAACAGAAGGATCACTATGAGTCAGACCTGTGCTATAAGACCCTGTAGATTTTTTGCTAAATACATAAAATATAAAATAAAATAAATATCCTACTCTGAATAAATTTATAGTATAACTAGCAAACCATCCTGTGTTGGTTAAATGAAAAGTGGATGCATGTAAAGTAATTGCTTTCAACAAAATTTTGAGTTTCAAGATTAATATTTCTTAAAGTTTACACTGGCTTGTGCAAATATTTTTGAAGTATTTTATCCTCTTTAACTCATGTTAAAATAAGTGGCTTTGTACAAAACACTAATGTTTAATGGTTGTTATTTTTGTATGGGTGTTTCACACTTTGATCATATGATGTACTCTCAAATTTTCAAAAGATACAATGAAATCTCCAAAATCAATGATTATACATAATCTCTTCAGAAATGTATGAAGAACATGCCTATTTTCCAAGTGTCAGAGGCAGAAGATCTTACAGCATTTTCCTTTTACTCACTGAATAACTTTATATGCAAACATATATCCTGATTTGCATTACCTGAATTCTAAGGAAATACTTTTTTGTCATCAAGATCAAGAATTTGAAATTTTTTGACAATAAGTTTTCATTTCATATTTTTTTCTTGAATTATAACACTTGATTTTCATTTAGGTAGTTTATGTAACTAGGAATAACAGTCACGGTTTATTTTTAGGTAAAAATCGTTTCTATCCTCAACCCCCTAGAATTATTTTTTCCTGAATAATTTTTGAGAAATTTTATATGTTGTTAGTGATATCTTTGAATATACATGAAGTAAAGCTACAAATCCCAGCTTTTAACTTTATGATCTTCAGGCATCCTGTCCTCATTTAGATTGTTAGTGCACTGAATATATGAAAAATTAATTCATGATATTTTAAAAAAATTACCAATTTCTTTATTTCAACCATACTCGTTAAGATCTCAGTAAGCAGAACTACCCACCTTAATGGCGTAAAAACTGCAGGCTTCTCTCTGGTGCTTCCCAGCTGATACCTTCCTTCACACCTCACATCAAGTCAGCTGTAATTCTAAAATGCTGTCGGAAACATCTTATTTCTCCTTGCTCTAATATCACATCTTTCAGGATGGTATTCTGGTCCCCTCCAACTACCAGATCCTCATTTTCATTTCCACATCAAGAAATAACATTTCTTTAATGCTTTTAGAACATTAAATTTTTTATTATCTTCATTGTTACTGTGTACAAGGACAAGTGGAAAACTAACAAAATATTTGTTAGGGTTTTAGAGATGCGACAAAACCTTATGAGCCGAGAAGCTGCACTTGTTCAGGGTTTTGTGGATTCTGGAGAAAAACCTGGAGCCCCAACCTATCACCAGTGGCTCACCTTGAAAGTGTGTAAGACAGAGTGATCTCCAAGGCAAGGCAAGGCTCACATTGACCAATTTAACTTCTGTGAGCATGAAAGGTAGTACATAGCATGTACAGAAAAAGGAGACTTGAATTCTAAGAATATTTAATTTGACATTTTATTGTCACTTCTATATACTATGTCTTTTCATTCTAGGCAACCGTGGCTTCTGTAACTTCAGACAATGTATCTACTAGTAGGAAACGTGATAGTAATAGGTGGTGGATATTTAAAATTTTGAAAATATAATGAAAGACAGTGAAATCAATCATCTTCAACATAACACCCCTAACTTTAAACAAAGTTTCTTCAAAAAATAGTGGCAAACATACAATCTACTGAATATCAACAAGAGTTTGATTTTGTCAAAAGCCTTTTCTGTATAAATTTTGAGATGATCGTGTGATTTTTGGTTTTGGTTCTATTGATATAGTGTGCTACATTTATATATTTGTATATATTGAACCATCCTTGCATCACGCGGACGAATCTTTCCTGGTCATGGTGTGTAATCTTCTTGATGATTTGCTGTATTCTGTTAGCGAGGATTTTTTTGAGGATTTTTGTATTTGTGTTCATGAGAGCAATTGGTCCGTAGTTCACTTCTTTAGTTGCATCTCCGTATGGCTTTGGTATCAGTGTAATACTTGCCTCTAGGAATGATTTTGGGAAGATTGCTTCCTTTCCAATTTTATTGAACAGTTTGAGGAGTATTGGTATTATGTCTTCTGTAAATTTCTTGTAGAATTCATTGGTGCTCCCATCAGGTCCTGGACATCTCTTTGTCAGTAGGCTTTTTATTACCTTTTCTATTTCATTGACTGTTACTGGGTTATTGAGAGATCTTAAATCTTCTCGATTCATTTTTAAAAATTTTTCCCTTTCTATGAATCTGTCCATTTCATCTGTATCTTAAATTCTGTGGAAGTAAAGATTCTCAAAGTAGTTATTACTGATCCTCTGAATCTCTGCTAGATTTTTAATAATTTCACCCTTTTCATTCCTTGTCACTTGAATTTGAGTCCTTTCTTTCATTTTTTTGATATGGTTAGCTAGTGCCTTATCAGTTTTATGTAACCTTTGAAAGAACCAGCTTTTTGTTTCATTAATTCTTTGTATTGTGTTCTTTGTCTCAGTTGAATTAATTTCTGATCTAATCTTTATAATTTCCTCCCTTCTTTGAGCTTTTGATTTCATTTTCTCTTCCTTTCCTAGTCGATTTAGGTGCTGCATGATAGTTTTTTATTGCTTTCCTTTCTGTTTTCCCAATGTATGAGTTCAGAGCTATAAGTTTCCCTCTAAGAACTGCTTTATTTTCATCCCATTAATTACGGTAGGTTGTGTTCTCATTTTCATTCAATTGTAGATAGTGTTTAATTTCTTGTTTTGTTTCATGTGTGACCCACTGATTGCTGCGGGAGTGTTTAATTTCCATGTTTTTCTGGGGTTCTTCTGGTTTCCTTTGTCATTTATTTCTAGCTTCATTGCACTCTAGTCAGATAGTGTCCATGGGATAATTTCTGTTTTCTTATGTATACTTAAGCATGACCTATGCACTAATATGTGGTCTATTTTGGAAAAGTTCCCATATGTAGCTGAAAAAAAAATGTATCTTCAGAAGTGGTTGGGTGGAATGTGCTTTGTAGGCTCACCAAGTCTAGTTCCAATTTCTGGGTCAGTTCTAGGACTTCTTTGCCAATTTTTTGTCTGTTTGACCTATCTTTTGGGATAAAGGGGTGTTAAGTTCTCCTGTCAAGATGGTGATATTGGATATTAGATTGTCATGTCCAATAAGATTTGTCTCATATAACTTGGTGCTCCTGTGTTGGGTCCATATATATGTATGAGTGTTACCTCTTCATCTTCAATTTTTCCCCTAACCAGTATGTAATGGCATTCTTTATTTTGTTT